>VXAL01004229.1:516231-534022 GCA_013399475.1 Chauna torquata
CCGGGGCGCCCCGCGGGAGGGCGTCGCGCCCGCCATTGCGCCCGCCGCCTCCCTGGCAACGGGGCCGCCGCGCGCGCTTCCCTTAGCAACGGCGGCGCGCGGCTGACGGTTGGCGGTTGGTGGCTGAGAGGGGAGCGGGCCGTGAGGCGGCGGGGTGAGGAAGGCGAAGCTCGCCCCGCGGCCGCCCCCGAGTGGGTGCGGGAGCCTGGTGAGGGCCAGGGGGCTGCGTGGGCAGCGCCGGCTCCCCCTGCCTCGCCGCTCCCCTTCGTGGGGTGTCCTTACCGTCCGCGGTGGCTGAGGGGGGAGACGGGCAGGGAAGCAGTTTGATGTCATGGGCTTTGGCTTCTTCGCATTTTCTTGCTAAACCTCCTCCCCTCCTACAAAAAGCAGCGCAACATGGTTGTTTTAGCCCTAAAGTTTACTGGAATTCACTGCCTGTGGAAGTGGAATTATGAGGTTCATGGATAACCCAACTTTATAGCTCTTCCCAGAGGCTTTGTGTAGTAGTGTAATGTACATAAGGCATGGTAGGCTTGAATTGAAGCATAATTGCTCATAGACCTGACTGGAAAGAGAAACCTATTTATCAACAGGAAAAAAACATCAGTGCCAACAAACAGGGAAAAATGCTCAATGCTTTTTAAGTCAGTTGAAGCAGAAGTCCTTCTAGGAGGCAAACACCACTTAGGCTGGGACTTCCCAAGGTGTCTGGACTTCTTTTCTGTCCTCTGTCTTTAGTGTCTAGTTTCAGCCTCCAAGTGCTACTAGAAATTGGCCCTTAATACTACTGTTGGGCTCAGCAATTGTGTACCTAGCTAAGACAGGCTGTTGACTTATTTACAAAATATCTCTAGCATTAGGAGGTTCAAGGTCGAAGTCATTTTTTGATATGAAATATGTTTTGCCAGGGAAGTGGTGGTGCGTGGCTGGATGCATGTCGGACAGAACAGAAGGGCGGGCAATTCAAGGCACAAGACTGTGGGGTGAGTCACAGCAAGAAATATAGATAGATTTTAACATAAAGCGTTTCATTAGTTTCCCTGCAAGGAGTGCCACTTGTACAGTAGCTGTTTCATGCCAGTGCTTCATAGCGTGAGTTGCCTGGATTATTAGTCTTGCACTGTGCAGTCGTGGTTGATTTTTCCTCTCTGGAAAATATATTGTGCAGGCCCTTCTCTGGGCCCTGTCACGCTAAGTAGGTGCTGCAGACATGGCACAGCCATGTGTCCTGAGTGTGGACAGTCCCAGAGGTTCTCCACTGGCTTCACGGTTACCTGAATGAATGCAGTCTGTGGAGCCCATGGCAGACAGGTTTTACCCACTGTGTCAGCATCCGATAATGAGATAATCAGTAGTAAATTATCTCCTAACCAGGTATGTTCCAAAGAACATTTATTACTGAAGTGTATGTTTTTCCCTTCTTTTACTCACCCATAAACATTAACCTCAGTTGGTCCTACAAGATACATGCCTCATCGTGATGGGTAAAGCCTCCGTTACTGACATGCTCACTTTACAGCTCCAAAGTGGTCTAATTACACATAAAAAGATTTCTCTGCTGAACAGCTGCTTCAAAGTGTTTGAAATATAAAGGCTGTGAAGTTTTGTTTGGTGCTAGCAGAGGGTGCCAGACTGACAGCGCTGCACAGCCCCTGTACAGAACAAGTAGAATAATATAGCTGTCATCCTCGGTATAACTTGCTGTCTTTGTATTGTGCTGGTTTTTACCTGTCAATGTGGAAGCACAAGGGTGCTACAAACATCCCACAGCTGTTGTCCGGAGGGAGGCTGTGCACCGTAAGGGCTCTTGTGCTTGTTGGTGCTGGAGAGTCCTGCTGATGTCAGCGAGAGCTGGGCCAGGTGATAGATAGCCTGACTTCAGCTGGAAGGTGTGCTTGGGAGCTGTGTGGCTTTTACTTAAGCCTTTTACTGCACAAGTAATTATTACTGTTACTAATCTCTGAATTCTGATGCTACTGCAAAAAATCTGCTGCATGGTGTGTTACACCCGAATCTCCTCGTTCAGATTTGCCAGCATGGAAGAATGACACAAACTTACACACTTGGCTAGTTCTGAAGGTCCTCTGGACTGTTACAGCTAGCTGCCAGTTACACGAAAGGAGCATGAAATCCCACCAGGGCAGTAAATCAAGGTGTTAATACTGCTAGGTGTCAGTAAAACTCGCTGCCTAGCCCATCACACTGCAGTGGGGTGCGGTGCTGCCACAGCTGCCCAGAGGGTGCGTGTGTGACTGGTGCTGATGCGCGTGGCCGCAGTGACCGCGAGTGCGGAATGACAGCTCTGCTACCTGCCGGAGCAGCCTGCAGCCCGGTCTGGGGAGTCGTCATGAGGGCCTTTGTCAAACTGCGCCGCTCGAGTTAGGGGAAAAGTCTCGTTCTGGAAGGAACAATGAACTTCTGCAGATCTTTCCTGGGCTCCCCTCTGTTTCCCTTTTTTGATGACACTGTATGAAGCTGTTAATATTACTCAGATCGAAGTACAACTTATTAAGCTTTCGGTTTAGCTTTTTTACTCTTCTTCATACTCTTTTTGTAATTGCTTACTCTCAAATATAATGCTTGTTCATTCTGCTGGTTAATATGCGCTCTTAGGAATAAACCGTTGCGTAGAATAGAAAGTCTATGAAATAACTGTAAGAGCTCAGTAAGAAAGTCCTGCAATGGCTGGAATTTACCTCCTCACCAAACCTCGGACTTGGTTATCACAGACTTGGTTAGCACTATTTGTTCGCTAAAAGCTTCTGTTACTAACCCTGTACCCTATGAGACCTGCAAAAGAGGAGTGCTGCACCCCTTTCATCACCGTTTCTTGTGAGGGTCTCTCTCCTGTTAAGCCCAGGGACTCTGAAATCATTCCCTCTGTTTTTTTTAGGTTTACTTGTCTAATGCTATGCCTTGGAGCCCGTGTAATGCAGTGGGAGGATTCCAGATGACTTTCAGTGGGAGTGCATCAGGCTTGTTAATAAGTGAAGCTCTGACTCTCTCTTGATTAGTTCTTTATCTTCAGATCACAATATTAAAAAGCTGAGGGGGAACACGAAAGATAATCTTTTTGTAGCTGTTTTTCAGTTAGCTTTCACACTGACAGGTTAGGCAGCAATGAAAATACAAACTGCCTTCATTTGTCCCATCTGTTCTCATCCGGCCTGTCAGTGTACCCTGTGTGAGGTACTACGCACTGCAAGTTCTTGGTTTTCAAGACCAAGGAATAAATGTTCTGGAGTGTTGCTCATCTGATATTACATGATGCTAATGAAATATTGATCACATGCTTCACCACATACACAGCCAATAAAGAAGGAATTTTTAGTTGGAAATACTTCATGTCGTCTGTATCTGGGAGGCAGCTCTTCGGAAGGTGCTGGCTCTCAGCAGCACTGAGGTATTGCTGCAGCTTTTAGAAATGCAGATAGAAGGGAGAACATGTAATGAAAAGCAACATTATCTCTGAGGCAGAGACAGGAGAGTTGCATGTATTCTGGGCCTGATGGAGAAACATCTGAATTTCAAAGCTGCTTGTTGAGTTCTGTGCTGCTTACTGTAAGGAAGGGTAATCTGCACAAAGAATGTCTAAGAGCATGAAACCCCCCGGTCCAAAGCAACGTAAGGCTGCTGAAATCCCTGAGGTCAAGCAGGGGGAATTCCTACACAAGAAATCAATTGGTTCAGTTAGAATAAGCCTCGTTCCTATTCCCTTGCTTGGCCTTGCTCAGTTGTGGTTAAATGAGGAGAGCGGGTGATAATCATCTGATAATCTTGCTGTTGACAAGCAGTGGAATGGGTGGGAGTCCTGGCTTGTCCTTTTACTAAAGCCAGCTGCAGGGATGGGTCCAGCATTTGGGAAAAAAAATAAAATATGTTCCACAGTCTAGAAAAAGTACAACAAGATGGCTGTTCCACCACTGAGTGCTATCAGGAGAGGACCTGGAAGAGTCAGTCTGTTTGCTCATGGCCCCTGTGTTCCTGACTCAGACTGGCAAGTAACTCACCATTAGAGAGAGAGAGAGAGGGAGAAACTTTTCTCCGTAATTAATTAAATCCATTAGGAAAGAATTCCCAGGTATAGCATGGAATTGCTGGTTCAGACCAAAAAATTGGCTATTATAGCAGAGCCTTTGGTTTGATATGAGAGACCTGGCACAGGGGAGACTAATGCTTCATGCTGCTGCCCTGTATCTACCAGTGTCACCATAGCTGATCCCAGTTATTCTGGGATCTTTGTTACTATAGTTCTTGGATTTTGTGCCACGCCACAACCAAGTCAACTTTAAAACTGTGTATGTGTAAACCAGAAATCTTTTCCACAACAGGGAGCAGGAGACTGCTAATGAAGCCAGTGCTCTCGATTACTGTCATAGATACATGTTACTAAAGTTTTCCTGTTCATGCTAATAGATATTTTTTTCCATCAGACCTTAGCTCCTGTAATAGCAGGAAAAACAGAGCTCCAGGCTTAATATGCTCTTCTTCAGTACAGGTTGCTACTGCATACTGATACTTGTCACCTTGGCTCTCGGACTGCGCTTTAGGTTAATGCGTTGATTAATCCAGACATTAGATACATAGATAGAGTTTATTTAGGATTGAATATTCACTTGTAAATAGAATGTGCTGCTTATTTTTCAAAGTCCATCACACATTGGCTTTGTTACAGATTTATATATTACACCTGAAAAAGTACTTAACTGTAGTTAGGCAAGCTACTGTTTCCATTGGTAAGAATACAACTTTATTACTCATTTAACAATTCCCAACTTTCTAAAGCCACTTAACTCCATTCAAAGTATTTCAAGGTCTGTTGCTCATTCCTAACTTTTCCATTAACCTCTTCCCATCATCTCTAATAAATTACTATTCAGGTTCCTACAAATAAGATGTTTTTATCTCTGCCATAATAATTTCAGGTATGCAGTTGCCCTGTAGGATATGTTCCATTTTGCCTCTGTCGTGTCTCTAAAACAGTAATTTGGTGTTGCGTTAGAAAAAGCTGCATTAAATTTTCTAGGCAATACCTAAAGGAGCATAAGTGGCCCTATTCTTTTTCCACAAGAGAAATGCAGTTTCTAGACAAATGTATGAATTTTACTTGGGGCCCTATGTGTTCTTCTCTATGAACATGTGACAGTTCTGACTAGGGAGACCCTCCAAAGTTTGTATCAGTTAATTGGTGTCCGAATATGGTTTCTGGGGGCATTACATGAAGCCGTGGCTGTCACAGTTTAAAAAATTGCCCAGCTTGAGTCACTGAACAATACCAATGCTGGCTATGCAAGTTTTACTTTACTAAGTGCATAAGACAAAACAGAATCCATCACAACAGTTGGGAATAAAGCACATATAAACACCAGTGCTTTTTCCTTTAGCTTCGCTACCATGTAACGTGCCTTGGGTGCAGGAGACATTAGAGCATCTACCATAGCATCTACAACTTCATTGCCGTTAGTGCTTCCTTTGCTGAGAATGTTGTTGAAAAAGTTTGCCCGCTCTTGAACATACTCCTTGTTGTAAACTGCTTTTTCCTCTTCACTGAGTTCATCCCAAATCTCTTCAGCATTGACTGGTGGCTGAATTTTTGTAGAGCGTGCATAATTTCCTGGCTGAATAATACAGACCTAAAAGCAAAATGTAAAGCTTATCAAAATACAATCAGTCATTCTGAATTCAATTAAATATCATAAACAGCAAAACATATCAAAAGCTTTCTGCAAACTGGTTTCTTCCAGAAAATGCTGCTTGGTGGAAATTTTAACCTTGAAAACTTCACTGAAATCAAATATATTCCCGTGAAACATTTACGATTGCAGAGGTGCTTTATTCTGACTTCCTCATTTCACTCGGATGTTAATGTTCATGTTTTGACTACTCAGCATACCTTCACAGAATGCAGTAGTGCATCCTTGATTTGTACAGAATGCTTAATGGTATAAACGTTTTGACAATACTGAGGCAAAGCATTTCAGTATGACTTTGATGTCTCCAAAGTGGCATACTTTGAATTTTTGACTCAGTGGCAAATCTTGCAATTGGCAGGTTTTTTTGCCCCAATTTGGGACAAAAGGAGATGTCAAAGAAAATTAGCAATTTATGGGGAAAGAAGTGCCATCTTCCCCAAGCAGGTGTAATTAAAAGGAAATAGGTGTTGTCAATACAGTTACAGAGAGGGCCAAAGGTCCTGCTCCAGTGAAGTCATTAGCAAATTCCCACAGATTTCTGTGGGTGTAGTTTTTAATTCAAAGTGTACAAATCCTTTGCTGCTCAGCCTGTTTTCTTTCCATGTATTATTCTGCTGTTCTGCTGACTTCCAGGGAATTTCAGAGCCGGCTTGGCACTTGGAGCATGCATGCGTTTCCTGGAATACCTCAGCTAGCAGCTGGCTTGTTAGACCTGCTTGTGGATGTGCAACACTTAAAACTCCAGGGCATTTAACTGACCTGATTTCTAAAGACTATAACACAATGTGAGGAAAAATGGTGCTGAGGCATATAAGAGACTTGGGGATCTGACATATTCTTTGGAAGTCTGTGTTAATTTAAAAACTTAATGCCCCCAATCTGCCATCCAGCCCATCCACCAGAGGCTACCACTGGTGCATCAGCACTGGCACGTGCCTGCCTCTCAGCCTGCACAGCCACCAGTGCTCTGCGTGCCGGTGCTGTACACAGACAGCAGGAAGGGGTGCAGGTAACCCCCCGGGACACAGCATGCGTAGCTGGGAACGTCTTATAGTGCCTTAGGTAGGTTTGCTACAGGGCATCTTTCAGAGCCCTCACTTTGGGTACTCTTTTCAAAGGCGTTTAGTATTAGCCAAACTAATGCCAACAGAAAACTTCCCACATTTATTTTAAAGAAAGGGGTTTTGAAAACTTCATATTTTTCAGCTTTTTGGAGTTGGCTAGGAGAGATGGAGAGATCATGCTTTTTTTTTTTATTTTTTTTTTTTCCCCCTGATTTTCTGTAGCCTTCTCTATAGTGGAAGACAAATACTTTGTTTCCTGTAGGCAGCCAGCTTGCCTGGCCAGAGTTCACTGGGACACAGTCATGACTCCATCTGTTCCTTGCCACCTCTGGGCAACTATCTCCTGAAACGAAAAAGGGAGCGGCAGAGCAGGGGAGGAGAGCATAGTGAAGAGGGAGCGTATGTTCTGCAGGTTCTCTGCAGGGTAGGTTCCGAGGCAAAGGCCAGCCAGAGTCTTGCATACCGTGAGAAACAGAAAAATAATTCTCATAGATATTCTGGAAATGTTTGTCAGCCTGGCATACTGTATTGTGTGCTGGGGTTATTCCGGGGATGGGGGAACAGAAAAAATCCTAAAACGACCACAATAGTTAACCTGTTAAACTAAGCTCTTCCATCCATTTGAGATTATCCTCAGCTAATCGGTTCAAATCCTCATCATGCTGTGTGGTATTGGGATGTGTGAAATCACTTGCATTTTGTATCATTTTATATTTATCCAAGAGGGGCACAGCTGTAGTTTCTTCCAACCCGAAGCTTATGAACAACGCTCTAAGTCTGTGTATGTAAAGAGTACACCAAGGTAAATCCTCTAGGGAAGACTTTCAGTGTTTCAGAAGAGTGTTTCAGCAGTGAGTGACTCCAAGGAAAAAGCCTAGTGAAGCTACTTAGTGATCTAAGCTTCAGGTTTGACTATCAGCGTTGCTTAGAGCACTAAGAGTGCTCTTACAGCCTCTTAGGTTAAGAGAATAAAAAATTACTCTGCATGAATACTGCCTCTTGTGGTGTAGCTGTTCCCAGAAAAAGGAAGGACCTTTTAAGCACTGGTGTGAGAGAAAAGAGAGAGAAACCTGTAAGGTAGGTGAGAAGCCTTACTTCTTGCTGCACATCACTCACACCTGGGCTCTTTGCTCCTGCAGCTACCCCGGAGAAAGTTTCAGTTGCTTCCTATTGTTACACGCTCTTCACAGAGCATGGCACTGTTCAGGCAGACTTGTCTCAGAAAGTTTCTCCACTATAGAGGATGTGGAGAAAGGGTGGAAGTTGCAGTGCTGTCACAGAGATGGCGTGCTATTCCACAGCTTCGCAGAACTGCAAACATCACCCAGGTTTGCTGTCTGCCGTGATTTCCAGCCCACTGATTAGCCACAAAGAAACCACCTCTTTCAAAGGGGAAGTTGCACCCATGGATTCAGGGGAGCAGCTCTCATCTTCATCTTTGTCATGCAGATGCATGGAGCTTACTTTGCACAAGATTAGACAGTATTTTCCATATGCTTGTTCTGGTTCCCTTTGGCAAAAATTTCCACCCCCTCACCATGGTCCAGTATTCTTTGTAGAAGCTACTTGCTTCCTTCCCACAAAAAGATGTATTTCAGCTCTGGAGGAAGTTTCAGCAGTGAAACTTCTGTCCTTCTGATACAAAAATCAATGTTTGAAATAGCAGGAAGTTTCACAGAACAGCTACTTATTACATCACTTACCCGAACGCCAAACTTCTTCATTTCCAGTCTTAAAGCATCACAAAATTTTTCAATAGCTGCCTTGGTCATAGAATAAATGCCATTTCCCAACGCAAAATAGGCAATAATGCTGGACATGAAAACAATACGCCCTGAAAAGAAAACAGTGCAAATAACATAACTTTTCACTCTTAGTCTTTAAAATAGAACTGATTTACCTGAGTCTTCTGAACTGCTAGTAATGTGGTATTTAGCATGATGCTCTTTTACTGTGCAATATGCCAAAGGTGGGCTGTGTAAACGTGCAGTCCCAGCAAAACAGTTCACTCAGCTCTGTAAAGCTGAGAACTTCATGCAGAGAACTTCATGCAAAGGACTTCCTTCCATCTAGTGACAGATGCTGGACTAGACAAAGCATAACACATTCCCAATGTGCTGCTTATTCCTTCTGAGCCAATTGACTCGGATGACAGAAGATGAAAGAGATGGAAGCAAAGCATTCCTTTAAAATCTTTAGACTGAAAAATAGTAATAAAAGACTATGCTAGTAATAGCAGAAGGACTGCAGAGGAGAGAAGCAGGTGGTTTTCCTGTTGGCTACATGACTACGAATACCATTTTCTTCTGTGCTAATGATGTCTCTGCACTGAGTCCTGGCTTACAACTGTGCATATAAAGTCAAAATCAGATTGTACAGTGGTAAGCCTCACCAGAGAAAGGTGACTTAACAAAATGTGTGTAGCCTTACACTGCCATACTGTGATTTCCCTGATCTGCACTGCTTTTTTTCTCTTTGTAACTCTTACCAAGTGCAGGCATGCATTAGATAGCAGAGATTTCTGATTTGAGGCACTGGGCTGTGGTCTGTTTCCATCGTTTACTTGTCAACTTCCGTCAAATAGTCATAGAGTGAGTGAGTCATACCACAGAGTAAGCACGCAAATGTGTGACTGTGGTGTGTGTGTGTATATAAAACACATACAAGTACTAGATGTGAGAGAGAGAGTGTCTGTGTAGCTAACAATTCAGAAAACGCAGTACTATTCCTATTGCTGCCACAGGTGCAGGTAACGTCTGGGCTCCAGATCTGACCAAATGGTAGAGGCTTTTGGGCTATCAGAAAAGTATCATGGGAATGCTGTGAAATCTGTCATTCTGAGTGAGGTTCCCTGCCTTCCTACACAGCATCTGGGATAAGTCTTACATACAATAATGGGACAGCGACTAGCAGCTTGCTGATCAAGATGCTACATCAGCTGGCCTCGCCATCTGGAAAAGTTATGGGGAAATGTTGCTCCTCTCAGAGTTAGATGCTTGGTTCTAGGCTGGAAGGAAATACCCCCCTTTACAGGTATTAATAATCTTGAAGCTTTTCTTGGAACAGTTGCTCATCCTGAAATGGCAGTAAGCCCCTTCCGCAGGGACATGGCCACTGGATAAGTGATGGTAGGATGACCTCTGCCTCCTTTATCCACTAGCTAAGCAATTTGGGGCATGCACCCAGGATGTGGGACACATCATTTAACTTCTGTCTTTGCCTAAGGTAACTGAAACCCAGCTTTCCCAGGAGATACTGGGAGTTATCATAGAGTTTTAGAGCATCATAGAGTTTCAGCAGTAAGTAGGACATCACAGAAAGAACATGATGTCTCCCGACGTAATAGCCACATAATACATCCGCTGTTTCTCACTGGGTATATGCAATAGCACATTCTTTTACAAAATCACATCCACCTTGCAATATTTAAAGGTTTCTTTTTTCTTGCATCGAAATATCAGCCAAAGGCAACCAAGCAGGAAAAAGCAAAGGAGCTAAAAAGAGAATGCTTTTATCTTAACAACATTTTGTGTAACAGTGACATCTGGGGGTTCCAGACAAGAGCTAGCCCCTACCGTGCTTGATGCTGTATACACACAGTGGAACAAATCCTTGCCTTAAAGAGCTTAAAACTTAAACAGACAAGCTGAGCAAAAAGGGGAGAAAGGAAAAGGGTATCTTTGTTTCCCAAATACAGATGGTGACAGGTAAGAAACAAACTGCAAAGCAAATGAGACATGCTGCAATGCTGTAGAGAGCTTTTTGAACCATTTCTGATCAGAAGAAAGGATAAAGTGCATGCGTATGGACATTCATGCGAACGCATTTATCCCATTTGATACCCATGCATCTCTGTATGGCACTGTTTCACATACTTGGAGTTTCCTGGCCAAGGTCATAGAGAGGATCTTGCTAGGCCTGGAACTGGAAGCTGGATGTCTCTAGTTCACCTCTGTAGGCTCATCCTTCCTCTCCTAATTGCCACACAGTAAAACAGTAAAGCCTAAATAAAAAAGTTAAGCAGGAGTTTACTGGATCTTTGTTTCCTGATTGTCAGTGCTTACAAAGTCTTGCCTGGGCTTCATAATCTGCCGTAAACATTTTTTTCTCTCTGTTTTGAATCAAATACTGAGACAATTCATTGTTCGTAAATAGGTTTTTTTATGTATTGCAAAGACAGCATCTTTAAGGGTTCTTTTCCCCTTATGACTTTACCCTCTTTTCAGGATCAAGTTGCTCTTTCAGGCCACACAGAAGGAAGCTGTCATTTCAGTTCAATGAGAGACAATTAAGGCTTCTTTTATAGGTGCTACATTACCCTGCTTATAGTAAGCTAATTATTCTACAACTCTAAATAACAGTGGATTAGCATTACCCTTGTATTTCCTTAGAAGGGGAAGAAATGTCAGGGTTGTCCTGATGCTCCCAAGAAGATTCACATCTGCAAATTTTTCATATTTCTCCATAGACAGCCACCCTGTCTCGCCAAATGTTGATATTCCTGCATTGTTCACAAGCCCCCAGAAACCTAAAGAAGAGAAATGTCTTAACAAGCATCTTTTGCTGAAAAACAACCACCCCTAGGCAACCAAACAACACTAGTGATTTGAAGCCTTGAAAACAATTTTTCACTTGTGTTATCTTTTTGTCTTTTCTACTTACAAGTGCAGGCATGTTTTGTTTAATGAAGGAATGTAATCATGGCCATTATCTGGACAATATAAGTCTCAGTGCTATTTAATAATCACTCACTTCATAGTCTTCTTAAGTTATTTATGAATAACATGATCTGGAAGACTACTTATTACTGCCAATGTGGTGTATCATGCTATTTTAATTACTTGAATCCCACTGTGTGCTATGAGCAGTTTTGTGAAAATTACATTAAGCAGTCTAAAGGCTAAGGAGTAATATTTTCAAAGTGCCTGACTAATTTAGGAGCCTGTATCTTGGCTCCTTTTCCAGGATTTTGAGCTACAGTTCCTTCTGAAATCAGCCACAGTCGGGTACATGGGCACAGCACTGGGTAAAGTAACCAAGTAAGGTCAGTCGCTATAGTATTTTCTCGATTTTGTACCCTTGGCCAATTCTATTCGCCACATAACAACAGGACTTGGCACGAGGAGCCCAGCCCCCTGAAATGCAGTAAGATTTCAGCGTTTACAAGGCAGCGGAGCTTGTTCTGACACAACTCTGCACCAAGCCCTTTCGCCCAAAGCCACAGAACGTTTCACGTGAGCATTGCTCAGCTCTCAGAACCTTGGCTGTTGGACATGCTTTTTCATTGAAGTGTGGCAGTGCTCGCAGTTTGGAGCTGACACGCTGACTAAATGCTGATGACGCCATTCTGACTTGTTCTGGCCTACAGAGCACGCATCTGCAGATGTATGGTAAAGCAGGGACACAGTGCTTTTGAAAACAGTGTTGTTTCTGTTCTCACATCCTGACTAAGGGTATTTCCAGGGTGACCAGCAGTGTAATTAAGAAGTAGATGGGGTGGCCTGAGAAATAGCTAAGTTTACTCCTTTTTAAAAAGTGTTGTACATGTCTGTTTGAGGCAAATGATTGTTTTCTGATGCCTTCTACAGCTCTAGGTTTCTGGTGAGGCAGTGGTAACAGTGCCTGGCTTCCTTCCTCCAGACAGAGGGTCTGTGTGTGATGCCTCCTGTACCCATGGGGGCAAAGATGCTTGCAGGAGACCTTTGGTCACCCTGGTGAAGGTGCTGCAGAAACCCCTGAGCTGAACTCTTTTCTTGCTGATCTTCTCTGATAAAGCTACTGTTATCGTTTCATTGTACCTTGGTCTTTCCAGAGCCCTGGCAAGAATTGCTAATAAAGGATTTCATTCACAACAATAGTTAAAGCTGAATCAGAAAAATTTTAGAATTAGTTTGTAAAGCAGACCTCAGTAAGCTTTGGTAACACATATATACTACTTGTGCTACATAATGACACTGGTGCTAAAACAAACAAAGTTGTTTCAGTGAATGTCTCATTTGCAGAGCAAAGCACTCAAAATCAGGAATTTACCACGTGGAACTTAAATAATTCTGTCCTCCAAAGCGAATAAACCATCATTTAATAGTCTGTCACACGGCAGTCCTTGACACTGGACCTCTCTCATAACTTTAGATACAGACTGACTGCTGTCCTACTCGTACTGCATTGTCTACTCACCTCTTTTGCAATGCCCCAAATGCTAGTAGGACAGAGGAGAAGAAACAGACCAAAAAATCAGCCCCAGAAATTGGGCATCCGAGATGTCCTTCTTTCTCCTGCCATTGCCCTTTTGTTCCAGGCCTTTCTGTCATTCTGTGGCTTTATTTCCCCTTCTTAGAATGGAATTAGCCCCATGGGACTGACCTCCTTGTAAAAGGCTTCAAGATCAATGGTTAGAGTCCTCTGAAAGAGCCAATTATCAACATTTTTATACTTGCACGTGATCTGCAGATGGATTGAGTAGCTGCACACCCCATCTGTTTCTGCTTAAGGCTGCAGGTCTCTGTACTCAGGTTTATTTTTACATAAGCTAACTCTAACACAACACAAGCTAAGGCCTGATAGCACTGCCAAAGCTATTCCTTGATCTTCTGAGCTTTACTTTTTCTAATTAAAAAAAAATGTCATTTTGCTTTTGCCACTGCGTCCTGCACAGTGCAGCAGGAACACTTGCTCCACATACCCCAGATTCGGTAGGACTTCAGAAATATGGCCACTGGACTTTACGCAATTGATTTTCTTCCCCTTTCTCTAAACTATGAAATGCAGAATTTAGTTTGCAAGGCGAAAGTTTTCAGCCACCTGCCAGCTTTCCCTCGTGCATTTCAAAGACTCAAGGTTGTTAGTGGTGAGGCTAGCCCATGTGTACAAACAGGCAGAAATCACAGAATAATGGCTTCTTCTTTCTTTTCAGCAGCCAGATCAAAAGTCAAGAGAAGAAAAACTGGCTTGAGTTAAACTGAAACAGACTTTTGAGGAAAAGATTAAGTAAAACATAAAAAGAGACTTTGCTCGGGGTGAGCTCAAAGCATTTCATTTGCCCTCAAGTGAAACATACTGTTCCTCTGCAGAACATTTTGGCATCTCCAAATGGGAAATTTTCTGAAGTTTTCTACAATTTTTCCTGCCACTTCTTTTGGTTGAATCAATTTGCCAAATTCTACCCAAATAATGAGCAGTTCAGTATTGCCACATACCACTTTTTTCAGAAAATTTACTACCTCGTGAAAAACAACCTGCCCAGCTAGGTGCTCAAGTTATTTGAGTCAGCTTTGGTCTTCCTTTCCTGAAGCATTTGTGGTAAAAATTAATGCTATAAACGTGCATACAAAATACTTTGTATATTTGCTTAAGCAAATGCAGCTCTGGGAACCTGAGAAATATAGTCCTTAGAGAGAAATCTACCAAGAACCCTACAGTGTTACCAGTGGCTGGCCACCTCTCACCTGTTCCCTGGGTGCCTGATTCTGTGTAGGGATTCCCAAGCACTGCATATCCCATGCACATAATGTTTTGCTGAATCCTACAGAGGGAAGGGATCCCAGGAGGCAGTGCTCGGCACAGAATCAGCCATGATTTCAAAACTAGGGTCCAGTCAGATGCAGGAGTATTTCCTGTGTTCATCTTAACAGAATCACTGGGGGAAATCCAGAGGCAGTCTGCAATACCCCTGCAATATAGAAATATAATGGCCATAAAAAGCTCAAGGAAAATCTATGCATCTAGTGAAAGAATTCTGGTCTGGATGTCGTGACGTGGTCCTCGGCAGAGCTTGATATGAATCCTTCATATCTAGAGCCAGTCAATTCACCGTCTCCTAGAAGGACGAGGCACAAGTGAGATTGAACAGCTGAAGGAAAGAGACATCGCATTTCCTCAGTGTCCGTGCACAGACATGTTAGGAAAAAGAAGCTGGTGTTTGATCTGGAAGGCAAAAATTGCTCAGACTGTCAAAACAGAACTCAGTCCAAGTGCAGTTTAGGAAGAGGGGTGTCAGACTGTGCTACAACAGGCAGAAAATAAACTGGAAAGCAGAATTGGATGTCAAAGAGATTTTCACTGATCTCTTTGTTGGGAAAATGGACTCTGAGGACAAAGATTAAGAGAGATAGCAGGGGATCTAAAGAATCACTTTAGGAAACCTAACTTGAGATTAGTGAGGCTTTCAGGAGAAGAACATCAGCTCTCACATAACCTCCCAGATAATTTCTACTTCGATGCATGTTGACCAAAAACCGCATGTCCGAAGTCCATATTTAGGCCCAAGAGATGCCCGATGCTTTTGCATTAAACCTGGAGATGGCTGAAGTTGTTCCTTTTTGACCATTTTTGGAATGATACGGGAGTGTTTTAGTGATCTGAATTTAGATTCCAGCATGCTGATGTGACGAATTTAACATCTTTGGTACTTGAGAAACTGATTGTAGTAAAAATGGCATAAAGAGAAGAGAGGGAACAGTCCCTAAACAAATCCTAGTGGCTCCAGTGACAGAGGCCTCTTTCTACAGGGACTCGTTGAATAGAATTATCCTGAGCTGAGGGAGGGAGTGGAGAGGCAGAGACAGAGCTGGTCAGCGGGACTTAGAAGCTAGAATGGACATACAGAACACTTCCAGTAACTGTTTTAAAGGTGGATGTTTTCATAGCTTTTTAAGTAAGCTAATCTATGATTTACTATCATAGTAAATCATGCTGATTCACCTTAAGCACAACCTTCTGCATCAGTTTGAATGGTTTGCGCGAAAACAAAAAGCAGATTTTCTAGCTGACAAATGCCTACTTAAAGCAGTCTACTGGACTCATCACCTGCTCTTTTTCTCCCTATTACAAATGTCTGACATGTACTTGAGTTTCAGGTTGGTTAATCTCATGCCGTAGGCCCTGGCTGCTCTACGATCCACTAGGGAAAATGCCCTAAGGTTTCACTACGGAGAGTTCCTTAACCAGTGGGACATCAAGGCACAAGCTCCGCTGCCCACCCTTTGGGAACCTTTGGGTAGCAGATAAAATGTTCTTTACAGCCACATATTTTTCTCAACTTCTAGGTACTTTCAGAACATAAATGCAATTATAGATGTTTCAGAATTCTCTTTCCAGTGAAAAAAAAAAAACATTAAAAATAATCTTTGACCCAAATGTAAACAAATTACAATTACTCTCTTTATCAAATAAAATGGTTCATTTGAGAGTTAACCTTTAGTTGAATTGTTAAATTGAAACTGTTCTCATAAAGTTAAAATACCAAAGAAAACACATCTATTTTCAGAGGTGCCAAGAAGGAACACTCCTACTGAAATCTTTTGCTTAAAGACTCTGTAGAGTATCCTCACAGTTCCATTACGTTTGAGATAAAAATATTTATACCCTTGTATTTTATAAATTATGAAGACGACTTGCGGCATTCGCTCCATTAATACCAGGTATTAAAATAACTCCTTTGCTCCTTCTTATTTAACAAATTTAGGAAGAAGAATACTTGATAATTGGGATATGTTGGGATAACAAATGGCATATGTTCTATCTGGATCTATACAATTACGTTTTCTTTTCTGCCTTTGCAGCATACCCTCACAATGTTGTAGCAGGAAAGCTGACCAACAACAGCAAAAGGTTTCATAAAAGCCGTGCTCTGTCTACGCATGCCCATCGCTGCGGTAAGGGTGTAAGGGCCTGACTGAAACCCCCTCTCTGTCCACACAGCACGTGCGCAGGGTCCGCATTTCAGCACAGCTCAAGTGTCCTCCCGGTCCCCTCCAGCAAGCCCCGACATCTCTGGTGTGATTTGCCTTGATCTGAAGGCACATCCACATGCCTCTAAGCAGCAAGGACAACCAGCAAGTTTGTGCTGAACTGTGGACTCAGGAGTCTGCACGCTAGCCTGAACACGACCATTGCATAAGCCACCAGAGTTACAGGGTAAATTAACTTATCTGCAGCCCAGAGTTTCAGGTGGCCCGGGCCCTGGGCCCTGTCTGGCCTATGAGGGCTTTTGTGAGTCGTCTATGTTGTCCCTACAGCTGGGGAAAGAGCCTGAGGAAGGCTCTGCCTCTTAATCAGATAAGGTCGAGATCAACCATAAATACACGTACTTAATGAGCAGCGTCGAGGCTTTTTCTTATTTTGCTTCTCGCTTCATCCCCTTCCCAAGGTGCTAATGAACCAGGCAGGCAGAGGCCTTGCATGTCATTCTCGTTCTGCATGCTTTATTCTCTGCTCGTATTCCCTGGGTGAGCAGGAACTGTTTGTCTGTAATTAAGGGAATTGTCTGAGCCCAAGTAAATGTGCCTAATCCACGTGCATCCCTCACTATTACACTGGGTGACTCTTGCCTTGAAGCCCTAATTATGAGAGGATGTAAACGTGGCACTTTCACACACTCCACGTCGCCTGTTCTGAGGTGATAACCCAGGATTTAGGTTGCCTACAATTACTGTGCAAGCTAAAATCTGTCCATTCTCCTTGGTGTACGCTCCCTATAGGGTGTAGGATTGCCAGATTTCCTTCTAAGTAACCCTTCCATGGTCTAGCTTGACAAACCTCACGTTGTACTGAGAAGCAACTGGTGCAGCAGCTGCCCTCCCGATTTATTCATTCACTCTTTCACAGATCATGCCTAGAAACACACCACCTTCCCCACCGCCTCCTGTGCGCGCACACTTCTCCTTCTTCACTGCTTTCCCTGGCGTTTCCTCCTGCCAGGCACCTGCAGGGGGCTTCCAGGGGAATCCCTGCCGCCGGGGATTTCCTCCGCTGCGAGAAACGGGGTGAACCCAGGGCTCACCGAAGGGTGCGCGCTTTGTCGTCGGTTTTGGATACGGCCTCCAGGCTGCGGACGTGCCGCTTAGCCAAAGAGCGGCGTGTTTTTTTTTCACGTAAAATACTACGATGATTACCGGCAGTAGCAATTGCACTCGCTCCGCGAATAGCAGCGCTCCCTAGAAACAAGCAGCGACCGTCGCAGCCGAAGCGCTCAGGCGGCTCCGCCGGCAGCCCGACCGAGCCCAGCAGCGCGGCTGCCGCCCGGGCGAGCCGAGC
>VXAL01004229.1:534482-563300 GCA_013399475.1 Chauna torquata
CGGCCGGCGGCCCGGGGAAGGCCTCGGCTTGGCGGTGGTCTCTGCCGCGCTGCTCGCCCGCTGCCCACCGCGGGGGGACGGCATCTTTACCTACCTCATGCCGCTCGCTGCTGGGCTCGAGATAGCGCAGGCTGCGCGCATCGTCTAGCCGTACCTCCGGGGGTCGAAAGGGAGCCGGATTGTGCCGAAACGCAGCGCTGAAGCTACCACGGACAGTTCAAGCTCTCCTGTAAGTGGCTTCCAGCACTGCGGCAGACTTTGGTCGTAGGGCATGTAATGAAAGCATCACGAGTATTTCGAGATCAGTGAGATCAGGATTTGCAATCCAGCTTCATTATTATGCTACAGGTGGCCTGTCAAATGAATGTGGTTTGTTACGGCCCAGGTCTGTGTCTGCCGTGTCGTGTCAAAGGGTGCCTGTAGGCACTCCTTGGTGGAGTCTCCGTTTCTGTTTCTTGTAGGCTAAAATGACAGTTCTACATTGCTGAACAAAGATCCCCGAGTACTAAGACTACAGGAGACCTTTGATTAGGCAATGTGTCCTCTGCCCTTTCTTTCATCTGAGAAATTCTCCAAGCAGCTATTGGGAGGGATAGTATGTCACATCTACCTCCTCTGAGTAAAATGAAGTGGCTGAAGGAACCAGATGCCTTTGTTATTAATTATGATTTAAAGTTGGCCTGTAAAAATACGGAGGTGCCAGAGTCATTCATCGACATATAGACAGCAACAGAGGAAACAGCTGGACTTAATACACACAGGGATATTCCTAGATATTTGGATAATTTGCGTCTCTGTAGCTCCACAATCAGCCTTGTTCACGTTTACTAGTTTGCCCCCTGTATCTGGCAGTGGCAGAGGTGTTCCAGGGTTGCCGGATCCCTGCTGTACGTGAGTGTCCAAAAACAGCACTTGTCCCTGGAATCAGCCATGTTTAATGTTTGTGCTGGGATCCCTTTACACTGATGTAGAGTGTTTTGAATGATGTTCTAAGGAGAAATGGAAGAATTGTTGCTTAAATCTCTTTTCCATGGGCCAAGGCATTCATGTGTCTTTACTCTTGTCAGCTGCTGATGTGCCAATATTTACTTGGGCTTTAAATTGTTCTGTGTCATCTCTTCCGCACTGCTTAGGTCTCCAGTAGGCATTGCATAATAGGACTTAAAGCCTAAAGTGGCTTGGAAAAGTAGGTTATACTTGGCAGCTGAGAGACAAATCAGGGAGTGGAATGGTTAAACCCCCAAAAGATATCTAGATACCTGTCCTCAGCTGAATTTATTTGATCATACTCCGCCACACTGGGAGATGCTGCCCTTTTCTAGCCTTCAGAAGATCACTCAGTCTTCTGCAAGCCCGAGTCACAAAGCATTGTCTTTACATTTTAAAAATATTATGCAGCCCTCAAAATCATGACAGTTGATAACCGTCTGTCCTCCCGCCAGCTTCCCTGTCTGGTTCCCTCCAGCATAAAAAGATGGGGAGATATTCCAGATTCACCTCCTCCGTGCCTCCTACCCAGCTCTCTTCTGCATCTGCCAGCCTCTATTCTCTCAGCTTTCTTGTCCTGTTAATAACACAAAGATCACAGGCAGTGCCAAAAGCACTCTCCCAAGGAACAAAAGGTGACCCCACTAACCTCTCAATTTTATGCTGTCTCTATTCCAAATAAATTTCAAGAGATATTAAAAATGTGGTATGCAAATATCGCATGCTCTCGTCTGAGAACAGGAGCAGTATGTTGTCAGAGCAACAGAATAGTTTAGCCTGGAAGTTGTGGATTAGAACTGTAAAAAATTATCCTTCACAGTTAGAAACAATTTCATGACTACCTAATCCAGTAAATGAGGCCAGTTAGCTCTACAGTACAGACTATTTGCAGTAGAGTTTCTCAGTTTGTTGGAATGCTTTTTCTCTGGATGTATGTTATTCTATTCCTAACTCAAAATGCATACATATACGTGTACACACACACACATATGTGTGCATATGTGTTAATATTCAGATTGAATTAATAACTATGTTTTGTCTAGTATCTGAAGTCCCATTTTCTTCTCTAGAACTCATTTTGAATAAAAACTCCATGATTTTATGTCTATCTTAATATGTTCTACCTCATATGTAACTCAAGACAGTTGTGGTTTTCCTGTAGCAGGTTTAAGGAAAGGTCCGGATTTCAAGGAAAGAGGTGAGGAAATGGAGGATGCTTAGAGGCTGGTACTGATGAGGATCTGAAAAAGTCTGCACCTAGAACATGGCCAGCTATCTTCCCACGAACAGCCGCTTGTGAATCTTATGCTTAAAGCTTTCCTCTAGGTCACCCAGTAAGTTTAACAATGTGAAATAACAAGTTCCTACAGTTAAAAAAACTGAACAAGAAGCTTTCCGGAGGCATCAAAATCTCTTCTTAGGTGACTAGATAGACAGTTAGGTATTAAAAGTGCTGCATCACTGAGAATCACAGTGGCTGCCCTTCTTCCACGCCTTAGAAAATGGGGCCACTTCCACAAGTGCCAAATTGTGGATTAACACATTTACGATTAGGTTCCTCTTGGAAAAAATACTGCTCAGGCATTACTAACTCTATTAGTTATTGCTCTGAAGCAAATCAGATGGCAAAAAAATGACGCTGTAGCTCTTTTTTGTTGAGCAGGGGAGTGTTGCCATGTTGTCCTTACCCTTAAAACATGGAGAGAATTAGTAAAGGACTGTCAGTTCCTTCTCAGGCAGCGGTTGGAAAGGAACATGGTAAAGGAAGGCTGGCGCGGACTGTGCTCCTCCACTGCACCCCAGGACTTCCAGCTCGACCTTCAGGGGAGAGAGGTGTGCCCTTTACCTAGTTGCTGGGCAAAGGGTCAGTGGCTGTCGGGAGCAGAGCTTTCTACAGGACTTTTAGTTAATACGTGCAGATCTCTGTTCAGCCTAACTCTGGGAGAAATCCAGATGTGAGGGAGGGAGCAATGAGCTTTTCTCTGCCCTCCATTCCCTTCTTTTTGCCTAGTCTCATGTCTACTCACCTCTGTTTATTTTACCCACTCTCTTGTTCCTCAGCAACTCATCTCTCTCCCCCCTCCCCTCAGTCTTATTGCAAATTGGAGCTGTCTCAAGATTTGCCATCTGTCATGCTCAGTGGTACCCACTCATAGTGGTGGGTAGGAGTAATAATGATATTTGATGTCTTTCTTGCAGACTCAACTCTCCAGTGTCATGTCAAAGTCATTATTCTTTTTATTTTCTGAACCAAAGACAAAACTCTGATGCCTTTTCAGGTAACTGCAAAGCCATCTGTGGTTTCACAGGAGGCACTTCTGGTGTGAAGTGTCTCTGTCACAGCTTCAGAAAAATGCTGAGAATGTGACCAACTGCCTTCTAAAAGCTCCAAACAGCCAAACAGATCTAGAAAACGATAAACACAGACCCCTCTTTTGTTTAACATTCTTACACTTTTGAAGCCAGTGTCATGATTTCCAGGGTGCAGGATCACGATTTGTGACCAGCAGGAGCTGGCTGTGTTGCACTCATTTCATCACGAATGCGACTCTTCTCTTTGCTATCCATTGTGTCTTATCGGCTCGGACTCCTGACCTTTTAGCTCATCTCTTGCTACTGTACAGGGAATAGCATAGCACGCTGCTGACCTTAGCTAGGACTTCTTGATATTGCTACAGTGAAAATAATGATTATCTAACAGAAAGACTAAACTCATCCTGACCAGCCCATCTGGATAAAAGTTTACGTTCCTGCCTTCTAACGCTAACACATGGATGACACTGCTTGCTGCAACTACCCAAAAAGCTGAAGTCAAGTCTGCCTCTGCAGACAAGCATTTCAGGACTGGGAAGACTAGCTTTCCAGGAAGAAAATTAAAATAGTGTATTTTTGGTGCAGTTAGACAGCCAAAGACATTCTGAACAGAAACGCTTGCAGTTTTTAGAGCTGGCAAGCTGTGCGTCCTAGTTCAGGACTCAGCCAGCGAATGTTCAGCTCTAGTGTCAAAGGAAGAGAGGCTGTCGTTGCATGTAATTAGATAGGAGCAGTTGCATGTGGGCTGTGCATGGGGAATATCAAATCTTTGAAGACTAAGCAGGATGTCTGGTTCTGTATAATGTGATGAGTTGTATTAAAATCTTATTGCACATTGTTATAAACCCTGGACTCAGTTGATAAAACAGATTTAGGATGCCCTGTGTATTGCTTGGTGTGACATAAAAAGGAGGCGGCTTCCTTTTTAAAGAGCAAGGCAGGAGTATGTCTACCCGTGAAATATTTTCAAATACCTGTCACAGGGTACAATGTCCAGTCTGTTCCAGAGGTGAAGTTTTCCATTTGTCAGAAGTTATTTTATTAAATCCCTAGGATTAAGTACTTTCTGACAGAACTGGATTAGTAGCAGACAAAGAAAGGAAGACGGGGGGAATTCATTTAGAAGCAGGAAACTGTGCTTGCTCCTCTAACCTGAAGTGGCTGATCCTTTTTGGACTGAAACAGCCCTGGCTCAGGGCTGGATGCGTCATGAGCAGACACCCTATACCTTCCAATTCTTATAGTCCAGAAAGACACAAACAAAAAACAAATTCTATTTTGTCTCATTTCTAACATGCGAGACAAATGTTGGATGATTCTGACTTGAAAATGCTACTGCAAAATGACCTAAGGGAAGTAAAAGTGCTTAGACTGCTCCTCCACACAGACTAATACCCATCTCCATCACGGAAGGATTACCGTGGCATAGCAAATTGAGAGCTTCAAGTGGAGGTGGAGGATAAGGATGAGGGATGATCAAGTTTCCTTCTCTTCCTGATGACCAGAGCTAGAAAGGTGGTAAAATCAAAGTGGTTTTCTCCAGCGCATCTTTTCGCCTTAGCTGCACATAGATTCATCAGATAAACTCTTTTGAAGTTGAAGATTACTAAAAAAGAGGCACAACGTTATGAGATTAGGATTTATCTACGGTTAAAAGCTAATTCAGTAGGAGAAAGATCATGTGTTTGAACACAGCGGCTCTTCCAGAGCATCTCCGTATGATGAAAAGCCTTTGTGCTGTCAGACACCTGGGCGATTCCAGTGGTGTCAGAGTAGATACAAAATCAGTTCAATGGTCATAAATTGATCCAGCGTAAGTGTTAGCAAATTTTAAAATAACTTTACCCAAGCCCCAAACATCCCACTCCAAATTTACCTGGAATTAACTTTCAGTAATTTTTGTTAATGTTTTATAGTGAGGGCCTGGAAAAGCAGGGGACACATTTACATTGGTTGGACTCTGCAAATGATCACAATGCAAGAGGTAGAAACGTGCAATCTGACTCAAGTTGCAATATCCTAAAAGAAGATAGATAGGACAAGCCAGGACCTTCCCTCCTTTCCGAGTACTAGCTTGCCCTTGTAAGGACAAAGTGTTCGTGAAAGGACCAGAGTCCATCAGCAAGTTTTCTGCTAGCTCTGATTTTTTCATATCTAAACTGGAGCCAAAGCTTTCTGAAGTCAGTACACACGTTTCCATTCCTTTTGGCCGCATGATTGCACTGCATTAGTGCAATGAAAGAACAGTCAGTGCCTGGAGCTCATACAGTGACATAGGCAGTGGGGTTTTAGCTTTTGTGTAAGAAATATCTTAAGCTCGCTCTTTCTGACCCTAGTGTTCCACATGGACACCTGGAGATCTGCCTGTCAAAACTGTTATTTTTATGGTAAATCCATCCCACCAACCACGTTACAAAGTGAACAGCTCCATCCTCTCTGCTCCTCTACAAACTTCCGAAGCCGAGGATCTGAAGGTTTGCAGTTTGTTTGGATCAGCAGAACAGGGTCTTGACAGGACCGTGTTACGGGCGCTTGGAGTTATTTCCAGGAAAATGCATGTGCCAGACGATGCCCACGAGATGGCAGCCTGTGCAGTGGAAACGGGGGGCATGTTTATACCTGCAGAGAAGAGGATTGCCCTGTGAACGTGCCGCCTTCCGTCTGCAGGCAAAGGCGGCAGGCATCTGCCCTGCAGCCCGGACAGCACACTGCGCAGGGTTCAAGCCTTCAGGTACCGCCGTGCAGATGCGCCAGCTCCCACTTGCACCGCAGGGTCCGAGACAAGCTGAGAAGCAAGGAAATGCCACAGGGAAACCGGACAGGCTGGGATGTTTTACAGGTGTAGCAGAAAAGCTACATCCCTGAAAATGCAGAGTCTGGAGGGGGGATGCAATGAAAGAGACTTAGGAGGCAGACAGCAAAAAAATACCTTGTGTTGATTAGTGGCTAAACTGCTGTGAGTTGGCAGTGCATTGAGTATACATGAGCACAGGAGGGTGCTGCTCTTTCTCTGGC
Organism: Chauna torquata; assembly: GCA_013399475.1. Classification (NCBI taxonomy): domain Eukaryota; kingdom Metazoa; phylum Chordata; class Aves; order Anseriformes; family Anhimidae; genus Chauna; species Chauna torquata. Next base: position 540,798 of record VXAL01004229.1, read on the forward strand.
TTTGCATAAAGCAGTATCGCTGTTCTCTGCACCTTGGTGCCATTGACTTACCAGCTCCAGAAGAGCTTATGTTTGTTCATCCTGGGACAAAGATGGGCACATCTTTCTAGAGTAAAGTAACATTCACATGAAGACGGGTTGTGCTTTCAGGTGATGCCCAGCCACAGCCAGCGGTCTGCTGGATAGACACCCGTCCAGCAGGTCTGTCAGCCTGCAAAATGGTGTCCTAAAGACTTGATGCTGGTACAGGTGAGGGTGTGGATAGTTTTACCGTTATCCCTCACTAGCTAAGGGCATAAATCAGAGGGCTGATGGTATAAGGGCCCATTGCCCTTGTGCTCAGTTGTTCAGGGACAACCCTGAACACGACATATAATTTGCCAATTCATCCAAGCTGAAGGAGTCTAGACACTGATTTCTACTGGAAATACCACTATGGGATTTACTCTGCATTTTTTTATTGAGTATCATTTGCCTCTCCTTAGCAGTGTGATAGCTGATAGAGAGGGCACAGGGATGGGTAAGTAAGTGGAGGAGAAGTGGCCTGAGGACACAGAGCAAATGAGAGACTGAATGTGACAGAGAACCCTGGTCTCCTTGCTTACCAATCTGAGTTGCCCCATGTGCAGGATGAGCTCCCCTTGAGGGGAAGGTTTGCTTTTTTTTTTTAAATAGAAGTCAAAAGTCAACTTTGTGGTAGAGTCGGAGGGGTACAAGAGGAGAGGTATTGTCAACAGTGTAGGGGGCTTTTAATAGAAGAAACAGATATTGAAGTTTGCTGCTAAGCACGCTGATGCAATTTGAGCCCCACAGAGAATGATTCAAGAGACACCAGTTGCCGCTCACCCACCTTACCCAAGGTCCCAAACCTTACTTACACTTTGCAGAAGGAATTAATCAATAGGTCTGGTTTCCTCCTAAAAAGTAAAAGCCCACAGAAAAAAGGCTTGGTTTCTCTGATATAGTCCAATCTCCAGCTCCCAAACGTGCTACCAAGCATGCAGTCTGTAAGCAACTGCATGGGGTTAGCTTCTTGGCCCTTCAGTAAGTGAGAGAGCATGTAAGGCCAGCTGCTGGCTCAGGGTGGGAGTACATGGTTGGCAGGACCAGGTCTTTGTACATAACAGGATGTAAATGTTGTTCTCCAGGGCAGTTTCTAACTCCTTTTCCCTGCTCGCTCATGTGGTCCTAATTTTGTGAGAAAATACAGGACCCATTTTTCAGAAGCTGTGAATTTACCCATAGCCCTCAGCTGAGCCGTTTCCCTGACTCAGGGATCTTTCCCTTGTCTAACAGTTGCATCACTGGTAAGAAATTGTAACTGCACTATTACAGAAATATGGGGGCTCATTTTTCCAGCCTAGGCAGTGCGTAGGAGATCATTTGGACTGGCACCATCCCAAGCATAATGTATTGAAATGTCATTCTGCTCCTGGGTGAAGCTTGGATTCCTCCCAGTTTGTCCTCTGCTTTGGCTTGCAGCGTCTGTGTATCTTGCCCTCATCTCTGGCATGCAGGTGTCTGAAAGTGTAGAGGAAAGTGCTCTTGTTAATGCTGGGAAACTGAAAATAGATGTATTTTAAATTCTAATGGTCTGTTTTGCTTAGGTCCTTCTGCTTTGTACTGGCCATCGTGCAAGTACCCAGCAACTGAATGGGTACCCAAATGCAAGGGAGATGCTTTGGAGCAGCGCAGTGAATGTTCAAGGCCTACTGACAGTACTGCAGCTGCTCGGAGTCACTCTATACCAGGTCATTTTTAATGCTCCTCACAGGGAGCTAAGAGCATAACTTTAAGCACTTGGATATGGAAGTTGGGAGTTAAGGTTTTAATGATAAACTTTGCAGGTGGATTTTGACCATTCCCTTACTCTGGCATTTGTTTTAGATTTCTGGCATGTTTCCAAGGGTACCAGAAGAACAGGGAACAGGAATTTGTGACTCAAACTCAGACAACATGCCACAGAGCTGCTCAGTTCTGTGATGATGCTTCTACCTCTGAAACCAGCCTGCTTTACAGCAGAGCCCCTCGCGTTGCTCTGGCGGTGCACAGGGTTGTCCACACAGCCGTGCTTCCAGATCAGTGAGAGTCAAAGCTGTTGCAGCGTGCTCAGTCAGCAGTAAGAACATTTCAGAGCTGAGTTCTTATCTGGGTTGCTAAAGAATGTTGTGTTTCTAAAAGCTAGATGTCACATGGAGGCTGATAAATAATGAATGCCAGGACGCATAGCTAAGTGTTGACATACAAAAGAAGCTGTCTTCCAAGCACCAATTTCTCTGCCTAGCAGCAGCAGCAGCAGGACAGAGTTTACCTAAATTTGCTCAGCTACTTTTTTGTAGTCGGCAATAGGCTTTTTTGTTGTTGTTTTCTTTCATTATATAGCTTCCGATAAGAATTTATTTTCCTAGTGGAAATAAGAAGGACCATTTTTGAAAGTTTCTGAAATAGGTTAGGAAAAAAAACTACCATGAACTGTAATTGTGTGCTCTACTATTGTGTGCTCTATTTGACATCCAAGGACAAGGGGCTGACAAAACCTGATTAGACCAGACTCAAGTTTGGGCAGTACAGCCTCAGAACCAACTTTCAGTCCTAGTCCCACAGAGTTTTAATCCCAGGCATGGGAGAAATTAAAATGGGTTCTTTATCCTGCAGTTCTTGTACTACATGGGAACAGCAGCGAGTTGGCAGAGGTCAACAGAGACTCAAAAGCAGCTCCTTGAACTGGCTTTGAGCAGCCCTCTCCTGATTAAAAACACTGAGGGAGCGGCTTTAAGTTACACCACGGAGTTCTGTCAGCACGGACGTGGGCAACGCGGTACTGCTGTATGCCTGACCTGCTCTCCTTGTTCTCTCCCTTATCTTCCTTGCCGTGTGGTGTGACTAGAACAAACTGGTTCTGGCTCCTCTGCAGGCTGCCCATCCCTCACCACACAGATTCACCAGGCAGAATCAAAGAACTACTCAAAGCTGCCCTTAAGTGGGCTGGATCTTGGAGCAGACACAGAGGAATTAAGCACCAGCATAAAAGTCACCATCTGCTCAAATACTCAATATTCAGAATACAGGTAAATTTAAAGATGCTAACTGTTAAAGTCAAAAGGCATCCTCAGTGTTCATGAAGATAATCATGCATCTAAGTGCTTTGTTAGGCAGGGAGCTAAGGGAAAAAAAAAAGCTTAATATTGTGCAACAGGGGTTTTAGATTTGCTGGTCTCAATTCCAGTTTTAGTTTGTTGTTCCTTAAAACCATGTGCTAGCAATAAGATTTATACTAAGCCTCTTCTTTGGAGTCTCTTATTGCCAACTCCTTTTTTCTTTTCTCTTTTTTTAAGAGGTGAATTTAAATACAAATGTAACCATTTGTAAGTGACCAATATATTCAATAAGATTTCCCTCCATGGTACATTTATGCTAGAGATCCAGAAATGAGAAACTCTGCAACGCTGGAGTCCTTAGAGTGCTGTCCCCGTGTGATTTCCTTCTAGCCTGAATTTTCACGACAGTTACGTTTGGTTTTCAGTTATACAGTATACTGGCTGATGAATATTTAACAAGGTTTACATACATTTGATTTTGCTTTTACAGACTTTGCTTGTACAGAGGTATTTTTTTTACAATGCCCTTCTTGGTGCCCTCTATTCCATTTTTTTTATTGTTCCCAGGTTGATCTGAGAGACAAGTGACAGTACTAGACAGGGAGAAAATGATTACATTTTGCAGGAAATTGTACAGAGTAGAAAATCAATAGTTAGATGCTCCCTGGGACTGTCTAAAACTTGTTTGAAGAATAATTAGCTTGCAAGAGAGTTCTGGTAGCTGGAATTCCTCCCTAACTCTGTATGGATATGGATACGATAAATTTAGTCTGGGAGAAGCACTGTGCTTTGTGGTCTCTCTGCTGGTCTGGGGAAGTGGTTTGTGTGGAGACAATAAAGGAATTAGCTAGGAGAGGTGTGGAAGAAAGCCTAACTGGCCAAGTACTTCCAGGGCTCAGAAGCAAGCAACGAGCAGTGACAGGAAACAGGGAAAACTGAGCAGAGCAAAGCATAGATCGGAGTTAGGTGCTGGGGCCCTGCACCTGGTTATCCAGGTGCCTCTGTTCAGACAACAGAGAAGTCATTTGACTAGCAGTCCGATGGAGTAGAGGTGAGTGACTCAGCAGGTGTAAGCAGTCCGTTTGATAAAGCAGCATCACTCAGCTCAAAGGCTGTGTTTAAGCTAAATGCCTGACTTGGAGATCAGCAAAGGCTTCCTGGAGTTTGAAGCTGGTGGAGAGGTTGGAGAGCAGCAGAGGACTTTTGTTGAGCCCTGCTACTGTGTGCTAACCCCATCATGTTTGACCATTTTCAATATGCTGCTTCCTCTTGAGATATTGCTGCAGGCAATCCTTAAGCTGGGAGATGAAGTGCAGGGTTTAGTAGCTTTGTTGGTTTGAGCTGAGCTGAATAGAGTTGACCTGGGAGTGAGATTTGTCTAGCTCTCCACCACTGTCAGTACTGTGTCTTTCAGAGGCGTAAAAATACACATAAAATGCCCAAAAAGCTGCTGTGAGAGGTATCAATAGCAGTTTGTGATAGACTAAGTAACATCTGATAAATTCATTAACTCCTAGATGAAAGGACTCACAAGGCTGAAAAATTTGCTGGAGGCATGATGTTACTGATATTAAGATAAGGGAGACTTGAGAAAGATGTAATAAAACTAGATAAGAAAGCAACACCATAGCAAAATAATTTATCATAGTGGAGATGATCACGGGGTAATAGAGAATGATTTCTGCCTTTTAGTCGTCTGTGATGATTAATGTTTGATATTGATTGGCATTTGGATTCTTAAAGTCATAAACATTGCATGAAAACGTTTTTGTTTTGCTTGGTTTGGGGGACTTTCTTGATCTGTCTGTGCTTAGGAACTAGAAAAATATCTAAGCACATGTGTAACATTAACCATGTGACTCATCCCCTCTGTAGCCACAGATGTCTCTCACTCTTGCAATTAAGTATCTGCTAAAGTGGTCTGTTGGAGCAGAGCCCAGGAGTACTATGTGCAGGTTTGAGCTCATTGGTGCAAAAGCTGTGCTAACAAGCAGGTCTGGAGTTATAGACCTGTCAGCTTAGCTTCAGTTCCTGGAAAAATGCTTGAACAAATAACCAAACTGTTTGGGAGCACCTGGAAGAAAACAACAGGATGAGTAACAGGCAGTGCAGATTTTTTTGGAGATGCAAGAGGTTCAAACCAATCTAATTTCCCCCTAAACTCGGGCAACACACTGACATTGGTTTGACTTTTGAAGCTGTTTCATATGCGCTCTTTTAAAAATGGCATAGATGAAAATACCTGGGTGCAAAACTGGTGGCAAATTGGCAGAAGGATGTTTTTGAGGGAGGTTCTGAGGGAGTCTGCACGTGTCTCGCATTTGCATATGTGATCTGGCTGATAGAAGAGAGGGATGCAATTTCAGTTCGCAGCTGACACAATGTTGGAAGAGCCTGTGAGCATGTTGGATGGGATTAGAATTCAGTGTCATCTTAGCAAGCTAGAGATGTGGTTGAAAAACAAGACCAGCCTGCTGTTCAGGTGGGACAGCGCATGGTCCCTCTGCTGAACATAAGTTTATATATTGCAACACTTAGTATAGGTTATTGTATAGTTCTAACAGGTTGGAGAACAACAGCAATATGCGTAGTTGATTTATCAATAAGGATGAAAGATTTTGATGGCTTACAAGCTGACCGTGAATAAACCATGCCATGTTGTTGCAGGAAAGGCACACATCAAGTGTACGAGCAGGTCTGTCGCTACTCTGACAGGCGTCATGATCCTTACAGTCAACTCGCTGCTAGTCAGCAGGAGCACAGCGCTCACCTTTGGCCAGCGTACTTGAAGGCTGAGATGGACGGTGGCTGAGCATGGAAAGGAAAGCAGTGAGAATGATCAAAGGTTTAGAAGGAAAGATAGAGTGGGTTCAGTAAATATCATCAGGAGAGGGAGGCTGAGGGAGAGACTAAATCTCTTCCAAAACATTGTTAGCTGCTGCAAAGGAAAAAGGGACTGATTTGGTCTTCGTGACCCTGGCAGTTAAGAGAGGAAGCTGTGGGCTAAATTGCTTCAATGGAAAATCAGACTTCATTTTTATTAATTAATCTGGTCCCAAGGGAGTCTGAAGGGCTGGAACAGATTCCCTGGGAGAGGTGAGTCTCTGACCCTTTGAAAACAAGTTAGACCTCTGTCTGTCAGGAGTGACCAGTGCAAGTCCTCCCTTACGCAGGTGGATGGACTAAATGACTTCTGGAAATCCCCTTCACACCTCTGGTTCTACTGGAGTTAATTTGCACTAATTTACCAGCATAAATCCTATGTTAATTGAACTAAGTCAGTGCCTGGTATCTGGCAGTGATGGAAAGGGAATCTTGTCTTCTCAATAACAGATGTTTAGATATCTAGAAGGTTTCCACTTTGGGACTGAGAAGTATCAAATGAGCAAGCATAGAGAGGAACATGGTAGGGGAGTGCACAAGACCTAACCCAAAACTCACTTGTTAGTTAGTGTGTTAACTAAAAGCTGTTGACTTCATCCCAGTTTGCCTCAGCCGCTGAATTTTGGTCATTTCAGAGGCTGATGGAGGAAAGTAATGCAGAGCAGGCTTCTTACAGCTCTCCAAGCAGCAGAAGATGGCAGCCTTAGATACTGCAGACAAGCTGATGACTAGACAGAGATTTGCAGCATCTAATGGTCCATCAAATGCTATTAGTGCAGTTAGCATCTGGGCTCTTCTTTCTTTCATCTACACTCCTTCGTAGTCTGCTTAATGTTTTACATCCTTTATTTTATTTTCTTTTTTCTCTGTAGTTAATTTCTGGATTCTCCAGCTTCCTTTTTGTTTTTACTCAAAGGTAATTTCTTCCTTACAGCTGTCTGCACACAACAGCTCCATTAAATGTGCAGGTAGGAAACTGGCTACATGATGTTTCACTTCACATGTGATCCTGTAATCATTTTGGTTGTGTTCTCTTTGAAAGCTCTACTCCTGTTACCTGCAGGAGCTGGGAATTCTCTTTATCTAGTCATTTACTTATTTTCAAGAAAGTAGGTATTTAAATCTACCAGGACATTTTAAGTCAGCTTCTTCTTGCTTCGTTCCTTTATTTATTTATCACAGAGCACTTCTTAGTCTTTCAACTAAGAAAATGCATTCTTTCATTCAACAAGAGGAGTACCACAAATAGGGAAGAAGAAACATAATTGACTTTTTGCTCAGCTTCTGCACTCGTTTTATGGACAAATTCCTGAGAGAACAGTTCCCTCAGGTTCTCCTCAGTAGAACTGTTTACTTGATGTAATAACCCACACCTGCTCCTGACCTGAGTTTCCTAAAACCTAGCTTAGCTTTTGAAATGTTCAGGTCTGTGTCTAAGCAATGAGTGAGATGTTCGAGTTCAACTATTGTGAGAGGATAGGTCAGCAGAGTTACCCAAAGATTGTCTGGCCCACAGATGGCTCCCGGGACACTGGATTAGGACTCTAGACCCCTTGGCTTTGTCTCTGTCCCTGTGTCAAACTCTGTCAGGTTCCTGTCAGTTTAACTGTGCCGCCTATACAGGGGGGCAGGTTCTTGCATTGGTTGGAAAAGCAAAGGAGTCAAAGACCTCTAGTCCTAACATAAAGCCCGTATTTGATGCTTGCCGCTCCAGCGTGGCACTAGGTATAATAGGCTTGCTGTTATTCCACTTCTCCTAACTGTGTAGAATTGTATAACTCCTCCTGTATTGCTGAGTTATCAGTATTTGCTTCTCCTTGGATATGTTTGTGTGGTGAGACGCTTGAAGCTCCAGTGGGAAACACTATTTCAGGTCTTGCCTTGGGCATGATTTGACCTGTGATACTATGCAGTGCGAAGTGCATGCAAGTGGCACAATGGAAAGGTGCTTTTTTCCCCCATTATTTCCAAAAATGTAAAAGTAAAATAGTACAACCCAGGAAGACATGTTTCTTGGAGCTGTATTTTTCCATGCTTCTCAGAGCTGATAGAATGTTTTTGCTATTTCCCCCCCTGCCCAGGAAATGCCAGAATAAATTAGACACATTACAGCCGACTAATCTTGTGATTACGTATCTCAGCGTTCCTGTGTTCTGGAACATGGTATCTGGGTTCCTTGGACAGATGCTGCCTGTGGCACTCACTGTTACAGCAATGTGTGTCTGCTCAGAGACCAGCATCTATAAATGGCACAACCTCCCCTGTCCCGAGGTCACTGGGGACAGGCTTTTGGGTGGGGTAAAGTGCCCCCCTCTTCCTCAAGCTCTGCAATGGGGAGGGCTGCTCTGCAGGGAAATCTGCCTTTAATAGAATTGTGGGCTTCTTCTCTTTTTTTTTCCCCCTTGCAGTCATCAATTTGGAGATGCTCTCAGCTTATTTCAAAACCAGTTTTAAGTTTTTTAGATTAGCTCTGTAACTGATAAACCAACAGGATGTTTTCACATGCTTTTAGCACTATCTGTTTAGAGAGACAAAAGCAAAACTTAAGGCCATCTTTCTCCCTCTCTGCCTAAAATCAAGCTGAACAATAAGGACTGTAAGAAAAGCCTGTGGCTCCATATGCTATGTTCTATGATATGACAACAATAATATATCATACATGACCTGATATGAAATGGCAAATACAACTGCTCTAGGACAAAACCTTGCAAAGCTACTGTGGCACCACCACCCTCCCTCCAGTCAGCTCTGTGGGACTGGGGCTGTCCCACGCTGCCACCAGGGTCCTGCCCCATCCTCAATATCTGGCTGCTTTTACATTTTGTGTATTCTTCAGCATCTGGTTGATGAACTGTCAAAGCAGGTGCTGCTGCTAACTGATACCATCAAGGAAAAACTGTGTGAGAAGTGCAGGATCCAACTGTGCGTCATCTGCAAAGCTTTAGAAGTGCTGGACCGTCTCCAGCACAGGTGAGAAGTACGTGTAGCTCTGTGTGTTGCAAGTGGTGCCTTGGAGCACAGCACCTGTGCAATTCACTTGCACGTACAGAACAAGTCCCACCTGCCCTGAGACCTGTCACATCTGTATCATGTGTCTGGTGAATCCAGCACAACCAGCACGCATCACTGCACACTGAGAAAGTCACTTGTGCATGGCGGGGTTTTAGGCATTGGGAAATCCAGGTCCTGGCACCAGGCTCCATCCCTTGCTTTTTTGTTGCAGAAGGAATTTGGCAGTAGAGATGCAGACAATGCTAACCAGGGCTTACAAGTGCTAAGCTAAATATAAAGCACCTTGATCGTGGGAAGCGCGTAAGAGGGTTCAGTAAATGTTTGTATTGATTAAACTATTAATGAGAACAGCAAATCCCATTATGCTTATCATTATTACATTGATTTCCTGCCCTCTCCTCCCTCTTTCTCCTCCCCGAATGTTTTTTCTAGAATACAGTACACACATGTAGGGGCATTTCTCATCTCAGGGACCCTGGCAGTCTGAAACTCCTCCCAGGCTTTGGCTGTGGAGGTGAGTAGTACCTGCACACTGGCTCTGGCTTCAGGGGAGCTATCTGTGTGGCTAACCTCTGCTCAGGAGAGGAAAGGCTTGAGAAAAGTGCTTGAAAAAAAATAGAGACATATTGCTAGTAAGAGAATGACAATGCCGAGGAGTATTTAACCCAGGGGGATGCTGTCATAGTGTTTTTTGACAGGCGTACAGACATCCAGGAAGAAAGAGCATCAGTCATAGATTCATCATTAATGTATTTCTGAATGGTGAAAGAGTGTGCTCATGTAACCAGGATCCCTCCGTTTCTCCATCATCAGTGATGTTTTGGTTCTGTCAGGAAATAATTTGATAGAGTTGCCCAGACAAAACTGTTACATTTAAAGTCCAATTCTGTGCTTTCTTAAAAAGGTTAAGAATTATGGAAGCTTTGCAATGAGGGTCAGGGGAGAAAAGGCAGGTCTTGGCTGATCAGTTGTTTCCATCCTGAGTTGTAGGACAGAGGGTTTGGTGCTAAAGGAAAGGATTGTTTTCTTTAAATAGAATTACTTTTTTTTTTTTAATGGTCAACGTGATCTGTTGAGAAATATTTGCTGCAGTTGTGTTTTTCTTCTGAAAATGTTCTTGGGATACTTGAAAATTTGGAATACTTTCAGGGATTTCTGAAAATCTTTAATTTTAATGGCTGTATGTTGGGGGTGGGGGGAGGTTGTCCCAAAAGATGTTGGCAAAATCTTTTGGTTAAGCTTTAGGTTTTTAGGCTTTAAGATCAAGTTACTTTTTTTTGTTATACATTAGTGATGAAACATTCAAGTCTGTTGAAGGAATTCAAATCCCTCATTCTCACTCAAATTAAAAGCAACCAGGCATTCAGATCCCTTAGTCAGCTTCAGAAATCTTAGTCTATAACTTTAGTGTTAGTTTGATACAGCTAATTTGTGTTAAACACACTTTTAAGTGCAGTTACAATATAATTTCTCATGGTGCTATTGCCTCACAGTCAATTTTATGCTTGTATGCAGTAGCTCTCTGTAACCCAATGGACTGGGAAGCTTTATAAACAAATGTAGGCCATCCTCAAGTCTTTGGGCAACCAAAACTTCCAGTGAAATCTTTGGGAGCTTTGTTCACGTAATGTCTCTAGGTTCAGACTGTGAAAGCTACTGTGTACACAAGTAGGTGCTGGCCTTTGAATGAAGGTCGCTTTGGGGGAAAAGCAATACCGTGTAGCAGCCCACACAAGTCCCCTGCAGTAGTCTGGGGGAGAAAATGATGGTTATCAGCTGAAATTGCCCAGGGTTATGTGCACAGAATGGAATGATGCACTGAGAGAGTTGAGAGCTCTGGCTCAAAACTGGGTTCTGGCTAAAGAAAACCTTTCCTGGAATATTCTGCAGAATATATGGTATTGATGTTATTAATATAATGGGTTACTTGCCAAATACGTAAAGACTAAAACCACAAGGTTTTCATTCAGGAATTTTCTGCTTTAGCATGTTCTCTCCCAGTGCTTTGATGTTCTGGAATTAAAATATTTGTTTTCAGTCTGGCTGGATATCAAGATGATTTAATGTCTTATAGAAGCTGTTCTGAAAGCTTTCTTTTTTCTCTCTGGACCCAGCTCCTGGGTGGGTAGCATCTCTTATCATCAGTTAGACAGTTCTGAGTTGTGGCTTCAGATAATGAAAACCAAGCCCTAACATTTTTCTTCTCAGTAGAGTTCTTCCTTTATTTCCTTTCAATTCATATGTTTTTTCTTTTTCTGTGTGTGTATCCTAGTGTGTACAGTACAGCGTTGTACTGTACAACCCAAAACTTCGGTGTCCTCTTCCTCACAGATTAGACATGCAAGTGAGTTAGAGACCTGTCTCACAGTTCAGGAGTTGCTTTCTGTCTTCATCTGCAGAGTTTCTCATTGTCCTGTGATTGAAGTCACCGCTCATATTCTCCCCTGCCAGGAGGTTGTCACTTCTGATCCCAGCTTTGCTCCTTCCTGTAGCATCTTCTCATTGCGGCGTTACAATATTAACGTGTGTTGCTCCGTGGGTTTCCTTCCCTGCTGAAAGACATTGGGAGAGTTGTAATTCTTCAGTGCTGTTCAGTCATTTCATCTGACTTCACTCAGACTATGCCATTTACTGCACTCCCTCCCTCATCCCACCTGCACTGTATCGCTGCCACTGCAGCAGCCACTGGTGAACACGTTGCAGCGGGAGGAATAGACTTTAGTTCCACCTAACGTTCAACACAGCATCTACAGCATGCTTCATAGCCCTGATCCAAAACTTAGAAAGATCAAAGCAAAGATGCTGCTGAGAACTAGACACCTGAAGGTCGAGTCTTAGATGGAGAGCCAGGGGCCCTTTCCCCTTTTGCAGGAAAAGATCAGACCAACCAGCCGGATGCCTAGGGATCCATCTCGCTCACTGGCTTACTCTTTTTTTCTTTTTCTTTCTCCCTTCCTCTGTCCTAAAGCCTGGATCAATAAGTAGGGTGAAACACTCAGGCTCTGGGGGGGGGTTGTCTCAAGTGGGGGCGTTAAAAAATACACTATTTCGGTTGTTCTGATAGGTATGTGCTGGAGTACATGTGACTGAGCCATCAGAGCAGCAGAGAGAACACGGGAATGGGGTAGAATGATCCAGCAATGAACAGGCTACAGGATATTTTTTGTTTTGCACTTTAAAAGCAACTACCATGCGTCTTAAATTCCAGCAAGATGCCAGAGAGCACAGACGCTCTGCCTCGGACCGTTTGGCTTGGCTTTGCTCCCTGCGTGGCTGGTTGCATGCGGCCGTGCCCCAGGCTGGACTCCTCGGGGCCAGCTCAGCGCAGGAAGGAAGCATCCTTCAGGCGTCAGAGTGCTGGAGGCGCAGGAGGCTGCTCCGGGCTGCGTTCCTGGCCCTCGCCAGCCCTCTGCCTCCCGGATGTGTCCCTGTCCCCTGTCCCAGCAGCAGAAAGAGCTGGCCTTGCAGGAGATGCTGGCTGGCTCTGTCAGGTGTATGTAACTAAGCCGTGAGCATGCTGTCTCACCTCTTAGTTTTTGGACTTCAGGAGCTGCAGAACTCTCTTCTTCAGGAAAGTCAGGGCACAGTTCAGTGGGCAAAAGAGGACTGCAACACAGAGGGCTGCAAACAGAAAAGTGCTGCTGTTTCAACCACTAGCCTGACAGCAAAAGGAAACATTGATCTGTCCAAAAAAAAACACCAACTGGAAAGATCTTCAGCCTTTATGGGCTCTGGATTACCAGAGCAAACAAACCACAGAGGTGCTACTCCCCCGTCCCGCTCCTACCACAGTGCCCTTTGCACATGGACTGCGGGGACAGCAGGAGGGCTTGGGTAGACAGAAAGGGCCGCTTGCGCTGAGCTCCATCCATGCTGTGCAAGTGAGCGCTGTGCCCCTCAAATGTGAACAAAGCAACGGTAACCAGCAGCAGGGGGTTAGCAGGGTGGCCACGGATGCTGGACCTCCTCGTGCTGGCTGGCTGGGGGTCAGGAGCAGGGGCATGTGCAGAGTGAAGATGGAGGTGGTGACTCAGGGAGTTAGGTGGCAGCTTTCTTGGTTATTTGCCCCATCTGTTTTTGTGACATACTCCTTGTCTAATGCATATCACCTGGAAAAGGAGAAGATACCCACTTTCTTTCCTATTTCATGAAGGAGAGCTCATCTACCTGCTCTTCCAGCCTTTCTTCATCGCTGTGTTTGCTAAGAAAGCTAAGTACGCTGGGACACTATGGCCGGAGACATCTCCTCCCCAAGGGCAGAGTCTGCCTTCAGCATCAAGGCTCTTACAAGCCCAAAGAACACTTTCGAATGGCTACAAGTCTTGCCAAGGAGATTTAGCATGCAAGGAAATACCATTTGTAATGCAAACAAGTTTATAATGCAACTAAGTAATCTGTTTATTTACATGACATGTTCATTTGTAGTTAAAATCACACTTTAATTAGATGGTTATTTCAAATTGGGAGATCCTTCCTGTGAACAGCTAGCCCTGGTAACAAACCTCTTTCAATGAATGCTAAGGCAGAAGTATCTTCTGTGTGAAAAGCTAACCAGGAGGAAACTGCCTCCCATTTGATAAAGTCCCAGTGCTGCCAGCTACTGAATTGTATTTTGTTGATAGGAACCGTGTGTTTTTATTTTTTCCATCCCAGGAGGTGGGAGCTCAGGTGGTCCCCAGGACAGCGAGGGCTTTGCAGAGCTGATTCTGCCTGTATTGGCTCTCTACTACCCAGGCAGTCTTAGTTCAAGCCCAGCCTGGGAGAGCAAGAGTTTTCCAGAATATTAGCTAACACTTTTGAATGCAGGTTTTAAGCTGTCAGTTGCCAACCCTGGTGAGGAGCGGGCCGTGGAAAAAGGACTTTGTTTTCAAAGATACTGAACACCTGATGACACATTAAAAAAACAGTTTTAAAAACATATTAAGGAAAAAATAAACTTATTTGGTAAAACATTTTAAAGATGTTTTCCCCCTCATCTAGACATTGCTGGAGAAACGCAGTGTATCCAATTGTATTTGACTTCTACAAGCAGTTCCTACCTGGAGCCTTGAAAACCTTCTTCCATGTAGAAGAGGTTTTTCTCTCGGGTAACCTGCACGTGTCTGGTTCCTCTTCTTCCCATATCAGGATTGATGGCTTCTTCATCAGCCCATACATGCCTGCCAAATTAACAGGGTATGAGCTAAGTTCACTCATACAGCTCATTCTTGAATTACATCATGGCATTTCTCTGAAAACATAACGGGTACAGATGAAATAGTGCTGCTTTCAATTACTCCTAATTAAAAACCTGAATATAATGAGCTCTGTAGCAGCCATCCATACCAGGGATTAGGGAGGCCAAGTTTTGCAAGACTTACTAGAAACAGAGCTGGTTGAAAAACAGTTATTCCTTCCTGTGTCCATTGAAATTTGTTATTACGTTAGACTGGAATTCAGAATCTTTATTTTTTTTACTAGTTGTTTGAAGTTATTTTTATGAAAGCTTTGGAAATGTTTTTCAGTTATACAAAGAGGCTGTACAGAGTAAATAGGAGAAAGCCCTACTGTATGAACAACCTAATGCAATTCAAAGGACTCAGCAACATGCAGCGATGTGAGATTACTTGTACCAAGTCAAATCAATTTTATGACCAGCCAAACATTAGCAATTTTTTTCTTAGAATCAAAGCAAGCGAAGTACTTTCCAAGAAATACTCAAGGAAAAATCAAATGGTATTTATTAGAAACCAGCACTTGCTAGGACTTGTTCTCTTTAATGCACTTATTCCCTTCATAATGGTAAGCTCCTGCATCTGAACATCATCCAGGGACAAATTCAGGTTTAAAAGTTTTCTGCTTCATAGGGCAAAAGAATCAGAACTGGGGCCTGCTTGTCTGTGGCAGAGTGAATAATCTTTGAGAGGTGCCTTTGTCAGTCTGCTTACCTAGCTTCAAAATAGAGTGCCAAAGGCTCTGACCCATTAAAAATGTAGTATCTACTTAAGGGACCACATTTCCTTTAAACCTGGTGGCTGCTCAAAGTTGTCTCCAGACAGTGCATTTTAGGGAAAGAGTGATTACGGGTTAGAGAGTTGAGGAAAGAGGTGACCTGTCTTGCCTTAGGGAAAGAGAGAGCTGGAATGAGGTTTTGAGGAAAGTATTGCCTTAGTGGCCGAAGGAGAGCCCAGGGAAATCTCTGGATGAATTTTTGTGGCCAAGAATTGGCCTTCTGTGTGCTCTGTTTGCTGAGAGCTGTATAGATATCTGAAAGCTGGAACAAAACATGTGCTCAGCTCCTGTTATCTGTATATTCATACCTGTAACGCTGGCCTTGAAAAAAAGTGACTTAGTCTGAACATCTTTGATTCACATCTATCCTGGATCAAACTGTCTATCCTGCTGTTCAACTCGTTACATCACTTTTACTTTTCAGATATTTGTCATATCTCGTCTATTGTGTCTGATGCACGAAGTGCAGTGCCAGATGTATTTTAACTGTGCTTGGGCTAACCATGGTCCACGGTGCATCCCTCTGGGAGTGGACGGACTTACCTTGTCCCCAGTCCTCACTGCTTCAGCATTTTGCCCCTCCGCTTCTCAGAAAACTGCAGTAAGACTTAGTCTTATTTTACCTGCCATGTTTTAGTTGCAGAGTCAATTGCATTGCCTTGTTTTGCATGAGAAAGCATGACTCCACACGATTGACACAGACAGACATGACCTGCACCCTGGAGCTGGGAGCATGAATAAAATATCTGCTGAAGAGGTCTAAAGAGAGGTGCAGAGAGCAAATGGATGAAGGATGCATTCGTCTTGTCACCTCTCTTTCCAGCATCCAAACATTTGGAGACATTGGGGTCATGTTTTTTAAAAGGATGTCATTTATTCTCATCTTTCTGCCTGCATTTTTATTTTCTGGACCTTTTATAAATAGCATTGAAACTTGCTGTTCTTGAAGGAACAGGGAAGAAGGGACTGGTCCCTCCCTTTACAGTCTGTGACCTGGTATATCAGTCACCACTGTACGTGTGGTTATCGGAACTGATCAGGAATTTTCCATCAGTGTGTTTACTCATTGGAAAATGTGGTCTCCATAAATTGAAAGCAGGATGGAAATTTGAATTTCTGATATGGACTAAAAGCTTTCCTGATTTTGTGCAAGTCTCGGGTAGCAAGAAAAGAGAGAAAATGCATTTTTAATATATGCAAATATCAAGCCATGAAGGTAGCCAGAAGGAAGGAGTGGAAGACACATGACTTGAAAGGAGCTTTAGCTTTATAGTAATGACATCTCAATTAATTTGATGACAACTGCTTAAAATGGGAGTGGGGAAAACAAGGCTATAATGGAGGACAGGCACTTGCCCTTTTACAGTAAAAGGGCAATTCAAATGTCAGATGGATTTGGGGGTGCTAGGAAAAATAAAAAAAAAAATTCTGGGTGTTTTTTTGGCACAACTCCAAGACTTAAATGGACTTGCGTGGTGCATACGTTGTGTTTCCACCTTTTAGGACAAGGCAAAATGGAACTTAAACAACATCGAGACATACGGAAAAAGCCTCATGTTCTAATCCCACTTAGATAGACCGTCGGACAGACTTAGGCATAAATGTGGGTTTTAGCCACTGGGGATAGCTCTCTGATGACAAGCTTTTTTAAAGGAGGAAATACAATTATTATTAATTATTTCAAATAACTTCATTATTCATCAGGCTGTTGTTTTAAAAGCTTAACTCCCTCTAGTCTGGGGTTAGAAATGAGTACTACCTGGTGTAGCTCTCTGGCAGGATAATTTCATGTCCTGAAGAGCAGGCAAGGCTTCAGACAGCTCATAGGTTTCAAACTGTTTGACCAAACCAAGGCAGTGAATGCTTCTGGATAATAAATGTAGTCCCAGAAACTAGGGCAAACCACCCAGGAACAGAAAAACGGCTCTGTTTGTTGGACAATTTCTTCATAACAAATCAATTGACTAACTATAACAAAGGAACAACTCTACAAGGTTTTCACTATATGCATTTATAATTCAATAAACCTGAAAAACAGGTTGACTTAAACCTCTGTTGGCAGACTGTTGCCTGGTCTAAACTGGTGTGATTCTTTTGCGAATATTACTAGGTCAACGTAGCCAGGGTGCAATTCAGCTCCATGCTGGGCTCTTCAGGGCTTGGGTACCACAGACTGTACCTGATGGACACTTCCTCCCAGACCTCCCCAGGGAACGAGAGGAACAATTCAGTGCCACCAGCAAAGCTGCTGGGGCTGAGCTGACTGCGGGCCCAGCCTCGTCCTCCGTGCTGCAGCAAGGAGAGCTCTGAAGGAGTTTGTTCCTGCCCACATTTTTTACTGAAAATGCCACAGCAATTCTTCTGTGTTACCTGGGAGTTTGCAGCATAGTAAGCATTGGGAAAACCAGTTTACCAGTTGGATAGAGAATTTCAAGACAGTGGATTTAAAATAATCTACTCAGAAGCTCTGTAAGAAAATAGATCATTTATTTATGTGTATCAAGGAAGCATTTCATTATCATGTACAGAAATACTCTATTTTTATATATGTTGACTGACTACATAATTTAAGTCTCTAAGTAGACATCATAGAACTGCTCAGAAGGTTTCCACCTTTAAGCACTGTAACATGGGAAAACAGAGCTCCAGGTAACTTTTCTTTCACTTGGTTCTCTTTCCCTATCAAAACTGTCCTCCTCTGGAAAATTTTCCTGAAGGCTTGGAATGAGGGTGGACAAAAAATAAATACAGGTACAGGCATCAACACTCTAAATACTCTTTCTGACAAACTGCATTACTTCTAAGGGGGAAATAAAACTGTAGAACTCTTTGAGCTCTAATCCTGGTGTTTTTCCAAAATATTTTTATGGTCGGAAGCTGTCCAACTGTGGTTAATGAAAAACAATGCTCTGTTTCTAAACTGGTGCAAAGTTAAGCCCTAGTTTGGGACGTTTTTATATTAGCATAAAGATTATGTTACATCTCTGAGTACTTCCAAGGACTTACAGGACCAGAGGTTAGTTTAGCATCATGCACAAGTGATGAATAAATAGTTTCCCAGGTACCCTTGTTTTTATTTTACCTTGCATCTCTAATCCTACCACTGCAAATGCATGAAAATGTGTTGGTTGATTGTTTCAAGAACTACATTTCATAAATATGGGCGTCTTTCTGGTGATTTCTAAAAATATTCCTCAGCCTTGTATGGCTTAATGATTGTTGAAGCTTGGAAATTAAACCCTTGTCTGGGGTTTGTTGTAAAAAAACCTCACATGCTGGGAGTACAATTCATGAGCTAGGCAGGGGCAGAATGAGGAGGGCGCTGCTTTAGGATGCTAAAGGAGGCTTCTGGCAGAGTTTAGGAGCCAGTATAACACGAGCATCCAGCTACCTGGGTTTTGGTTGGTTGGTTTTTGTTGAAATAATCTACTCTTTGTTCCTGCCATCTGCACACATAACATTTGGAAGAAAGCTTAAAACAAAAACAAAAAGGCAACAGCAGTATATGGCTCTTTTACCTCGTTCTCTTTGCACAGTATGTACACATGGCTGGTATTAGTGGTGAACATGGCAACTTGGTCTGAATGCATGCAAATAAAATAACCCACTTTTAAAATATAGCAGACCAATATGCATTTTTAATCATTGCTTAAAGATCTTGGCTTGCAAAGAGAAATCTTCCATCCAGCAAGAAAGAGATAAACAAAGCTCTGATGTGCACAGTGGGGCTTACAGGTAGCTGCTGCATTTTACAACAAACCGAACTCGCTGTTCGCGGCTCAGCTCCCGCTTTCCCTGCCCACGTGTTTCCACATGGCTGGCTGCCTGTTTTGTTCTTCTGAAATCTTGATGAAGTTCTCTGGCCTATAAAATACGGGTCAGACTAGCTGACCGGACTGATCCCTGCCAGGACTAGAGGCTGTGATCACATGGAGTCCTGAGGACTCTGCACAGGGTCTCAAGTGCCAGCCCCTTCCAGCACGCAGCCCTGTGGCTCGGTCCAGCAGCAGCAAGCAAGAGTGTCGGCAGCAGCAACATGATGTGGGGGACAGAAGTTTCAAGCCTGCCTGGGCTCTTGCCCACTGGCGATGAGCGAGGGATGGGGACGGAGGAGGAGAAGTGTTGCTGCAGCGTTTCTGGATTGTGCAACTCTTTAATCATGTTTTTTTATGTGTACGTCCAGGGTGCTTGGCAGAGAAGTTGTCTGTTGAAACAAGAGAATTACAGAAGCACTTCAGGGAATGGAAAACTGACCTCCCATAAAATGTCCATAGGTGTTGATGTGTAGCTTCTTTTTGGAGGAAAAAAATACACCAAGTATAGATGATGCATAGATTCCTATCGTATAGATCTTGTTCTCCCTTTCATCCTAAAATAAATGGCTCCTCCCAACCTGTAGTTTCAGAATGAGGTCTGTTCTCTCTGGCTGGGTAGCTGCATGGTCCTGATTGCTACTGTATCAAAGTGCTTCTCTAGTTTTGATAAATCCCCAAGAGATAGGAAGGCAATACAGTTGCAAACCAGTTTTTCAAAGACTTCTAGAAAACCTACATTAAAGGCACAAAAACATAGCTACAAATATTAATCATTTGGCTCATAACTCCTAGCATAGTCATTTGCAGCCTGGAAAGTGGCCTGATTTATCCAAGGTGGCCTGCAGTTGTTGTAGCTGAGTGAAGTTAAATAATGCAGTACCCTTTAAAATTGCATGAGTGTACGATTTCATTTGCCTTGTTCATTCATAGTTCCTATTCCCTTGTAGTTTAGTGCAGTCAATGATTATCACATCTGTTCGATCTGTCTCTACAGTGGGAAGGGCAGGCTGTTGTGACTCTCTCTTGCTTGCACCATGCTCTAAGCCATACTGTTGCAAAAGAAAACCAAACTTTCCCTCTGGTGAATTTAGGAATGGCTGTATGGCCTAGCCTTTTGTCTTGAGGTAAATGTAGCGTGGAAAAGTGGGTGAGGAAGGGTCACCTTCTAATAAAATCATCTTATCTACTGCACTGCTATCCTTAGGAAGTAAAAGGATTTGTACAGTGCTTCCACCGCACAAAGGAGAGGTTCAAATGGCTGTCTCCCGTTCAGGCACACCGTAGGCTCTCACTTTCTTCTTTTCTCAGTCACAAGAGTGCCTCCATGGACTAAACTGCACGACTAACCAAAGTCAAATGAAGGTACCAGGAGAGCATCTACCGCTATCTACTGCGGAACAGAACTGCAAAAACAGCTTGTCCTTTAGAAGAGGTGGAGACTGTCCAAGAGGCCACGGGGCTGCTAAAAGCCTTGATACTGCAGCACTCTCTATAGTTCTGCCAGAGTCTCAGTAAACGGCTTTGAGCAGGCAACTGCAGCTGTAGCCACCCGTCCTTGTCCAGGATTAGCTACACTTGCCACTGCTGATGTTACTGCCCTCAGAGCTACTTAAAGAAAGAGATTGCATGAGTCTACCCAATGTATAAAAGAAAGTAATCAGCCGGATTAACTAAACCTGCCTATTTAAATGGATTAAATGATCCAGGTGATCTCACTTGGACTGCCTTAGCAAGAGGTCTTAAGAGCCTCTGCCAGCATCTTAGGGGTGAGAACAGATGGCCAAGGATGACAGCCTGGTATCTCCCACCAGTCTAGCTGTCTGCACGGGGAGCTTTCTCCAGGCCCTTTGGAGTCCTCAGAAAGAAGCTCTGAGAACAAGCACTGCCTGCTGGCCTGAAACACCATGGCAAAGTGCAGGGTGAGAGAGTCTTTCAGTATGGGAGCTATGATTATTTAGGAATCAACATTATTAGTTTGCATGTTTTCTCTCTACTTGAGGAAAAAGGTATTAACCTTCCTATTTAACAGATAAGAACAGAGGAAACCTGATAAAGTACCAAAGAGCACAATAGTGGTCATGTTATAGCTGAGGTTCAGGTACAGGAAATGAAATCCTGGCCCTGTGACAGTCAGCAGGACTCTCGCAAGCAACTTCAGCATAGCAGAGATCTGAATGAGCAGAGGAAGGCTGTACTGTGCAGCGAGGGGCATTGCTCGCATCAGAAGTCACCTCCCCTGCAGAAACCTGAGGTGTTACACAGGAGTGGAAGAAAAACAAGGCAAGGCAAAGTAGATGGGAACAGCTAGAATGAGTGATGGTTGGTGGCATGATATGAAGTACTGTGGGGAGTGGGAGAGAAACAGGACGGGGAAAAATGTGGCAGGGCAGTGAGAAACCAACCTTGAGCAGTCCCTGAAATAAGGACAGCAGGAAGGGAAGTAAGTGCCCTAAATGCTCTGCAATGACGGCTGCTCTGCGCACTTTAGCAGCCATCCAAAGGCCTGCAGATGTTGAAAAGGCTGGCAGAGCTCAGCCTGGAGCACAGAAAGACTTGAGGTAGGTTAAAGACACCAAAAGGAGGAGATGGAATCTCTCAAGATAGCAGAAGTGGTTTTGGTGCAGCTGAAGAAAAAGCACAGCTCAAATAATCTCTAAAACATGAGTAGGCTGAGGCTGGATGTGAAGCAGCAGCTTTTCCACTCTGTCTTGTTCCAGCACTTTAATGTGGGGAGCAGAACTCCGTGCAGGCTGGCAGGGCAGGGTCATTTCGCAGTTTTTTGAGGTTTGCTCTTCTTGGCAAAGACTAAGGTAGTCACTCTTTGGGCATAGTGCAGTAAATACTAATTTCACTTAGCCCTGTGTTGGTTGTGCTTGTGCGTGGGCTTAGCTGAACACCAAGGTACTGCAGCAAGCGAGGCTACAGCAATTAATTAGACCAGCACTCTGGCTGTCTGAACTCTTCTCGAGTTGGTCAGGTTGCCGTCTGTTGGGTCTTGCCCATCTCCGCATTTTTTCCTCCTCATCCTGCCCCACCCTCGCTGCAGTCGGTCCTGAAAGCCATGAAGCAATTGCCAGCATTTCCAGGCAACGCACCCAAAGAGTAACACGGCACAGCAATTTCTCAAGCAGCCTGATCCCTGAGCACTTGGTGCCAAGCCAAGAGCTCTTGCAATATTTGATAGTACAAGGCCAGCTCCTGAAGGTGAGCAATTAAGACTCATTCTCTCCCCTTTTCCCCTCTATCTCTTTGACCTCTTGGTCACAGAAAATTTAAACATCTGATCTAAAGGCACCAAAAGTTAAAAAGCCATAAGAACGCAAGACTTTTTATGAAACGAGTAAAGCTATCACAAAATATATATTATGAATTTGGAAGGGGGCTAGATTGCATTTCTCTGCATCCTTATGTTACAATCTCTTTACACCTAACAGCACCTTAATCATTTGTACTGCACCCTCAAAATAAAGGTGTTAGCCTACCCGGAAATTTAGATCTGTGGACCTGTGCTAGGATAACAAATAAATGACTTCAGTTGTTATAAGCCTTTTAATTCTAGAAAGAATTGTGACTAGGGGGTTCTCTCTGCATTATCACTTTGGTAATGACACATTTTGCATTTCAAAACTGTGTTTATGTCAAACAAGTGTCTTTTTATTTACACTAGCAGAGTTATAACAGTAAAGATTTCCCATGGGGACAAG
>VXAL01004229.1:580117-592466 GCA_013399475.1 Chauna torquata
GGGGGAACTGGCTGGTGCTGCACTTCCTTCCCCATTCAGGCTTCAAGCAATGGGGAGAGCGATTGCTTTCTGTGTCTTTGTTCCCAGCTCCGGCACAAATCAAATCAAGTCTCCCTTCCCCCAGTAAAGCACACGTGTTAAGCTGGAGCATGCCAGAGTGAAAACGGATTAAAAAGAAAAATCATCCCTGCTGCTGCAGATGAAGAGGGTATAAATCGGTGAGACGGAGGGTGCTCTGCCCCAGGGCTGGTGATTGCTGCTGCTAGTGGGGGCCTTAAACCAATATGGTTGGGGGTCCTGGGGCATCCACTGAGCCCTCCTCTGACTTCTGCACCTCTAACAGCAATGGGCTGAGGCCAAACCTGCTGTGGGTGTGAGTCCAGGAGTGCAGGAAGAGCCGGAGCTGCCTCTCGCCACGCTGGAGGGAGCTCCTGAGACAAGAAAAGCGCTGCGGCATGCTCCAGCCCTCACAAGTTACACCCCAAAACCGTAAAAGCAGGTTATATTGTAGGATGCTCTTAATAGCAGATGTTGGAAGACAGGTTGTTTGTTTTCAGGCTTTGGATCCTGAAGAGTCAGGTTTTTTTCCCCTGTGTAAATAGGTCTTGTGTACATTTTAAACTCTCTTATATATGTTCAAGACCTATATATATATATATCTACACATATATTTTTAACTTTTTACATAGCGAATCTGACTTTCTTAGTCGTAAGACCCTGGGAGCTGAGGGAGTGAATTTCCAGGTTTAGGGTGACGCAGCTTTGCACTGTCAATATCCTTTCCCCCCCATCAGCTGTCCCACAAACTGGGGCTGGCACAGCAGGTGGGGGGACCCTTTCAGCCAGCTCTGTCAAAAGAAAAATAGTCAAAAGTTGGGATTAGTGAGTGAGGGCCTGCAGGCGAGCTGGGGTTGAGGGGCTGGGACATGCTCCCTGCTGTGGAAGGTGCTCAGAGCGTGGCTGGGCAGGAGAGTGTCAGTGCCCACAACATTCACCCAGCAAAAGCATCCACATAGCAAAAGGGGCGCTTGCAAGCAGGGGTGGGAAAGCAGCGGGGCACCGGAGGACCAGGCAGGAAGATTACAAACACCTAAACAAAAACTCTTGCATTAGAGCAGCGTTTGACTGCCGTTGAAATGCAGGTTAAAACTGGTGAAAACCTCTAAGAGATGAATACGCGATAAGGACAAATAAGACCATGTCTTTATTGTGCTGGTGCTTTTCCTCAGTTTTTGTTTCTATTTACTTCAGCCACTGGGTGCTGAGCAGTGATGATAAACCCAAAAGGCTCCATCCTGTGTGGAGGGAGTTTCTCTGGAGCACCTGGCAGAGCAGCAAGGCTCAGAAGGGCTTATAGTGCATATACCTGGGATGGAAGACCCAAGATAACCCTGAAACAGCACCTGGCAGAGGGTGAAGTAGGGGTATGGCTACAAGGTGTGATCTGTAACCAGACTCTGACTTGGGAGTGATGCTGAAGGGCTCTCCAGCCATGGTCAGTTGGACACAGCATTTCCAAAAGGCCTCAAAATATAAAGAGCCAGGACCGTGCTCCCTGGAAAATGCTGTGTTTTCCCTGGCATTGCTGTGCCAGCAGGAGTGGATTAAGGGAGGAATCCCTCATTTGGGAAGGGGGGTACTCCTTAATCCCCAAAGCCTGGATTTAAAGGTCCTAGAGAGAGTAATCACAGCTGGATTAGTATCTGCTGGGGAACATGGCAAGAGAGGACAGCGTGGCACCACCAACCCTGAGCTTGGTCCTCACTATTGTTCGTGGCTCCTTTTTCCAAACCCATGTCTTAGATGTACTCAGGCAGTTGAAAACACAAAACCCACAGAAAAGAAGACATTAAAAAAGCATTTCCATATTCAAGCCAGGAGTGGTTTCCTGCAGGTGAGAAGTGTGTAAAACATGGCTTGGGCAAGTGACAAATGGTGAGGGGTTTCTTGCAACTGTCTTCTTGCTGCTCTGGCAATGCTTCTGCTGCAAGAAACCAAGCGAGGCTTGGTGACAGAAAGAAGCTGATGTAGGGCCGTCCCCATGCTCCCCAGAGGCACGCTGGCATGCAGCCACGCGGGGACACCTGTAGTTATTGCCTTGGTTACCGTTCCCCAGGACTGGGACTGTAACTTCTGTGGTTCATGCTGAGTACGCCAAACCCAGCTTCTTCAGCAAGGTGCGACTTCTTTCTTATTTATTTGAAGACCAATCCCTATAACATGGGATTTCTGTACAGATATAGTACAAGTAAAGCCTTTGTGCCAGCTGAGGCACATTCCTGCTGGGAGATCCTGCAAGGAGAAATGGACCAATTTGGCTTTTCCAGCTGGCCTCAGTTATTGCCGCAGCTGCAAGTGAGCTCAGAGTCTGCACGTTTACCTGGCAGGAAGCAGTTGCTTCAAGTCAAATGAGGATCAGCTTCCCAACAGGTTCGCAATTTGAAAATTATAACTGCATTATTTACTCAGGATTTCCTGGCAGCAAATCTTGCATCCTTTTTTGCATCCTCTGTCTCCCTCTGTATAGCCAAGATGAAGGCTGGAGGCATGCTCGGCACACCTGCAAGCTCCCCTCAGCGTGCCCCGTGCCATGTGACAGTGGCTGGGCTTGACCGAGCTGGGTGGCGAGGGCGGCAGAGACAGGCAAGCACCAGCTGACTGACCCACCTCGGGCTTGGGAACAGGAGCTTCAGGCCCTGCTGCACGTTGCCGCCTTGGCTGCTCTCTCTAAATGTTCCCTTTGGGCGATATTGAAGCCCCCTCAGCATGCTGCCCTGTGACAGGGCTTGTGCTGCACTACCCCAGCCTTGCAGGTGTGGCTTGTCACCTTGGCTTTCAAGTCGAGCGTGATCCATTTACTACGGTCAGATCAGTCCTCTTTGCATATGCCTTTGCTTTTGTTTTCAGACCCTCTGGATCTCCTCTTGCAGGTCTTTGTCATCCCCATGATGCTCTTCTGGCTGGGGATGAGTTTTAAAGCATTCTCCTTCTTCTGTATGAACCCATCCTCTGAAAGAGACATCACTGATGAAGTAAATATAAACAGCACGGCAGAAAGGAAAGCAACGTAATAACAGATCTGCCAAGAGCCTGGTGCCCTTTTGTTTAAATCATGGAAACAGACTGCAGCCGGGTAGGGAGCTGTTCTGATTTGCTAATAATTTCCAGTGCGACTTTTGCACAGAACAAACTGTTTCAGCCAAGATCCTCTTTAAAGCATTCATTGCCTGATATCAAAAGGAAGTAAATAAATAACACTAAAGATCTGATCCTTAACTTCTGGCTTTGCCATTCGTTGCTGAACTGAGGGACAGTGCTTTTTTCCTTTTCCTCCACTGCACGTGCTCAGCCGCACTGATGCAGACTGTGATTTCCGTTTGCATAGCATCAGTGCCTGCTCCCAGGGGACTCTGCTGTGCCGAAACAGCATGGGCACATCTACCAGTGGAGCAGGGCAGAGGGTGCTCCTTCTGCAGGACACCAGTTCCTGTGCTCAGATGCCACAGGACTGAGGTGCCGCACGCTGTGCTCCCGTTGCTCCGTGTTGGCAGTCCTGCACAACTGTGGGCTTGTCGGCCTCTTTTCCCTCCCTCCCAGGCTGTGTTGCATTGAATGGGATTTAGATAGTGGCTTTTTTTTTTTTTTTTGCTGAAGACTCTGCCACTGTTCTAGGATGCCTGTTCCTGCAGTTTGTCCTTTCAATTTAGGTGTTGCCAAGCAGCTGTGTTAACTCTAGCCTTTTAAAGGGTGAAAATCCTTTCCATGGTTGAAAAGTGCCTGAAAGTGGTTGAAAGTGTGTAAGTTTCTGAGGACCAGGACTGGTTTGTTCTGAATACCAAATGGGATCGGTGGTCTCAGTCTGGTTTCTAAATCAGGTCGGCTGACGTTAGCAAGGCAAGAACAACAAACAGCCTGGTGCTATCTCCATCTGTGCTCAGAGGAGACCCAGAATGGTACCAGCAGAAGGGCTGCACGGAGAGAATAAGGTGTCTTGGCAAACCTGTGTACGTTTATGCAATAGCCTAGAGAAATCCCTGTTTGCCACAGGTTGTTTTCCATCTCTTGCATGTGGCCATCAGCGTAATTGTAGCATGCAGGGTGCTCAGAGAAGATAATGCCCAACAATAAGAGCTAATGGGGAAGAGTGGGAGACAGATGAACAACTTTTATTGCTGCCATATGCTTTAAATCCCGTCATCTCTCTTGCTACAGTTGTAGTCAGGAATTTCTTTACTTTGGGAATTTTAGTACTACTTTAAAAGAGCCAGACCGGCAATGCCAAGGAAGTAACTGCCTGTTCATCCCTTGAACATCTTCCTGTTTCTGTATGCAGAGCTCTTCAGTGCACCCTGCTAACTGTGGGCACCTTCCTGGTTTTTCCACCTTGATCAAATCAATGTCTCTTCCCTGAGACTAGACGCTCCTTTGCTTTGAAAACAGACCACAAAGACAAGCCTGAGAGTTTTTCTCGTTCAGGTCACCTGGTCTGCCGGAGGACATCCTGCTGAGAGGGAGGAGGTGGATCAAAACCCGCATGGGAAATATGTCTGAAATTGCAGTGCTGGTTTGAGCATCCTGCCATTAACCTGCCAAGGTTAGTGCAGGAAAGGCTGGAGCTGATTTTTAAGTCATCACGCTGTTGGAGAAGGAGTGGAGGGAAGTCTTGGCAAAGCCACAGTCCCATTTGCTCTGATTGCTAAAGGACGCGAGGTGGCTGCTGGTGTCAGAAGAAGGAAATGAACACTGGTGTCTTCAGCAAACTAATTTCAGGCTTGTTCCAATTCCCCTTTCAGTTTAATAGAATCATCTTCGGTGTCTGCTTCTATAACAAGGGCTTTGTACTGCTAAACCTTTGCTGCATATTAGCAGAGGCAGCTGGAATTTGAATTTTATTTTGGCTATAGTGAGAAACCTTATATTTAGCACTTGGCAAATCTCTTGAATGCAGGAGCACATCAGTATAGAAATGCAGGTTGCTTTGATCAGTATAATTTTGGAGACTTAAGGAAGAGAGAGAATATATTCAGGGTACTGATACTGGCAAAGGAACTATAGAAAATATTCTACCAGGTGATTGCAATGACATTATTCTACAATATTAGCCTACCTAGGATTTGCTGCAAAAAATCATAATTGAGAAATGCTTTGGGTTGCAAAATACTCTTAATGCAGTCTTTTGTACACTGCAATATGAGGGTGAAGTCCACATGCACGTTGCCTCAGATGAAGTGACTGGCGAGAGCAAAGAATGGCAAGAGCTGGACTAATCCAGGGACACGGTGGTGGCCAGGCAGGATCGGGGCCAAGTGGCATGTCTGTCAAAATGGCACCCTGGGGAAATGCAGAACAAGCTGAAATGGCAGTGGGATGAACTGCCTGCTTTCACCTCTCTTCTCCTTTGGGCAAAACTCCTGCTGGCTTCTTCGCTGTGCACGATGCCAAACTAATAGTCACTCTTGGCATTAAAACATGTGTAGGACTCAGGATTCGGCCATATGCTCTAACAAAAGGAAGTACTTTAGTTTGTGGTTTGGGGCGGGAGCTGGAGGCGTTCCCAATGATTGCCTCTTCTGACAGCTCGCATCGCTTTGAAACCTGTCCAGCTTCGAAAGGAGCTGACTCTGCCGACTTTGCAGCAGTTTGCACAGATGTATGAGCCCAACTGCACCGCTGCAAATTCTGGGTCCCCCCTTCGCTGGAAATCACTGGGGTCTGCTGTTCTTCTGGAGCTGCTGTTAGAGGGAGGAGTACTTGGTGCCTGCTAGGTGGGGAGCCAGGGCTTCTGGCAGCTGGGAGGCTCACCTGCAGGCTTATTGCTTCGTAAGCAAGACTTGGATTTTTAGAGAGAGGATTCTTTTTACACAGCAAAAGCAATCAGTGCCGGAACATGGGAGCACGTGGTTTTAAGGAGGGGCTCAGGTTCTGCTCTCAGGAGGAAGAGTTAAAAACTAAAGTAATAGCAGTAACTTTGCTGTTCGAATTTGCGTGGGCGGAATAGAAAATAGAGCTTGGATTAAAATATCATCAGTGTTGCGGGCATGATAACTGAGCATTTGCTGCCTCTGGAAAAGCAGTAACATGAAGAGGTGACCCTTCCTTCCCATTGCCTCTGCTGCCTTCCAAGAAATATCCCGAGCATTGTGATTTATTGAAGTGCTGGTAAAAGATCTTTACGTTTTATAGTCAGCCAACCCTCTGAGTCCAGATCTTCTGAAACAGAAACAAAAAGGGAGCCTTCCCATTGCACGCATGCAAGGAAGGAGCAATAGATCCGAAGCGCTGATGTGTGACGGTTCTCCAGGACTTTGGAGCTGGTGCTTGCTCATTCTCCACGTCAGGGTGTTGCTGCCTCTATGCAAAGGGACGGAGCGGGTGTAACTCCCCAGGTAGCTCAATGGGAGATTTGCACAACCGCAGGGTTTGGTCTGTGTTATTCCCCAAACCCACCATTCCTGGCAAAGCCCAGAGGACCCAACTTTGCAGGCTTGAGGACACAGCTGTATTGCACAGCTGTTGTGCTGAGAGGTTGTTGCCCATTATCAGAGGCTGCAGCTCCTTCCAGACTGTGATGTCTTCTCTGTAACCCACTGCTGAGCCTGGTCAATGGAAAAAGCTTCGCTAGATGCCTGCTCACTTGCCTTCCCCCACTGCCAGTGGGTGACCAAGCGAGCATTGGTGATGTGGCAGAGATTGTTTTTGCACCATGGCTTCAGAGCAGAACCATGTGAGATTTGATGCCTTGCAGCTTTTTGCTCTTCAGGCCCATAAATCAGTGTAGCAGGAGATGTTTTGTCTCATGGTGAATATCTGACTGCAGGCTAGTTGGCAGCCCCTGCACAGGGAAGGCTGTGTTAATAACAGAGTTGGGGTTGATGCACGGCATCGCTAAAATGGATTGACAGATTTGCAGAGAGCAACTTTCATGCATCCCATATGTTGCTTGGCTTCCTCTGGGTGACTTAGAGGGAAAAAAAAATTTTTTTTGCAGGAAGAAAGTAAGATTATTTGTACACTTGGGTATTTTTTAAACAACTCTTTCTCTTTTAAACAACTATTTCCTCTAGCTTAATATGATGTGGTCAAAAAAAAAAAAGCAAAAAGGCATCAATTAATCATCTTAGAAGTGTGCACAATGTATTAAGTAGATACAGTTTCCCATGGTTCTAATAGCAGGCACAAGAAAGTTCCCCTAAAAATTGGGAAGTTTTGGTCTGTAAGAATGGCAGACCTGACTGAGACTGTCAAAGATACAATGCTGCTAAACAGCATAGTAAGTCTGGGCCACTCTTTCACCTGCTAAAGGTCTGGCCTGCTATCTGTAGTATCAATCTCCAGCAAGCGTGAAATTTAACCCTTGGGTCAAACAAGAACTTTTCTGAGAAATGCTAGTTTTGCTTCTCTCTGTTTCATTTAGGCAAACACGTGCAGTGCAGACCATTGCTCTTGATGAAGTGCTATTGTTTAATACTGAAAAAATGCACATTTGATATAGTTTGCATTTCCTAAAATCTGTATCATTTATTTGACAGTATATTTTTGCTCGGAAAAAAAAAATCTGCAGTTATTTATTCATTCTTGCCCCTTGGAGAGGTTGCTACCATCTGTTTTTCTTGGCTTTCCATCACCCTTTTTTTTTTTTTCACTTGTTCTTCTCCCACTGTGCACCACTGAAGGACTATACTATACATTATCTCATAGCCAAATTATGCAGGGTATTGTAAACATGTTGTAAACTTTGCCAGCTGCAAAGTCAAGGGCTCTGAGAGATCTTGCTAATGCTGGAAATGCTCTTTGAAGAGGCAAGGCAGCCTTTTGGAAGCAGATTTGCAGGGCAGCGTGATACAAAGGTATAACACTGCTTTTGCAAAATGCTAGAGGAAGAAAAGCAACAAATAAATGCGTTCTTGGATCACCCTAGCTTTATCATAAAGACCAAGAAGTCTCTGAGACAGCATCTGCTCAGCACCCACCGCTATAACGCAGCGCAGCTCCTGCATGCAGATGCCAGGGCTCTGCACCCCAGCAGGTGTTACAGGTGTAACACCGCTGCCATTGTGGTCAGGACAGGACCACGCTCAGAGCATGCTGCAGGACCGAAGCCCCCTGCACGTCCCGGGGTCATCCTGCATGTTGGAGCAGCGATGGCCTGCAGCCGGCATCCTGGGAGGATGCAACATGCCTTGTGCTCTGTGTTGTGGGTTGTAGCCCCATTGCTGCCCTTGGAAATATGACTCTCAGGTGAGGAATCACAGATGAAAGGATAAATCTGTGGAAATCTACAAGAAACATCCTAGTTCTAGATCTTCGTGTATCTCTTGATACTCAAACAATCAGGATACTGGCGGTACCAATGCCAGGCATTCCAGAAATAACGCCTCAGAAATACACACTGATTTTACAACTACCCTTATGATGTTTAATACCTGCTCTCTTTGTCTGTCTTTTGGTGTCTGATCTCCGTGCACTGAAGGCCGCACTTCCAAGCTTTCATCCCTGTGTACACCTTCAGAAGGGGCAGAGATCTCCGGGAGACACCAAACTTGCGCCCAGGAGCTGGGAGTGCAGGAAGAGCACCGGACAGCAGGGAAACAGATTGCGCCAGCCCCGCGAATGCAGAGAAAGGCCATGGGGTTGTGCCAACGCATTCCCTGCAGGCAGCAATCCCAAATCTCCCAAAGTCAAGAGGAATAGGAAGCAATGTGAATACGGACTACAGGGAAGAGTCCACTTCAGTGGATGGTGGATGTGTAAATATCTTTACAGGCTGATGATATCCATGCAGCCCTCAGTGAAATACGGTTTTCTGCATTTGCTGTAACTTCACTATGAATCCTTTCGTGCGTGGATTTTGATAAGAAAAACAAAGGCATCTTAAGTTTAGATGAGATGTGAGGAAGGACTATGAGACTAACTGCTCTGGGACCAGAGATGCTGCCCTTACACAGCGTTTTTGGAGAATCCAGGGGCTGGACGGGAGCACTGTGGTGCTTGGGGCAGCACGGTCCTGCTCCACCCAGCATCCTTTGGCCGTCCTCCCCAGGCAACCACTTGCAGCCCTTGAAAGGCTAATCGCCTCCAAGATGAATAGCAGGGCAGGACATTCGTCTGCAATATTTAGGGAATTCAAACCCATCTTTTGAATTATTCCATCAGTACTTCATCTTCCTCTCCAACAGTTAGGGAAACAGGTCACAAGTTCAGTCGTACTTACATAACATGGCTGTGAATATCCTATGACTTCTTGTCCTATTCCTACTATTTTTACAGTGTTAAGAGCTTAAGGGAGAAAAATTGCTTAGCTTAGTGAGATTTATTTTTCTTTTTGCAAAGGAAGGATGACGGTCTTTCAGCCCTGGAAGTATTCTAGTGAAAACTATTTCTTCTCTGAAGAGTCTTTTATTACTCTTATGGGCTCATGTTCATAGGCTTGCACCCATTTAAGGGGTACTGATTTAAAAATTGTTGATTAAAGTCCTTCATTTATCATGATTTAAATCAGCTAGCAGGAAACACAAAATTGATTGTTTAAATTAATCTTGTTTTTCATTTGTACTTTTTCATTATTTTCCTAAGGAAAAAATGATAGTTATTCACTGGTGCCTAGTGCTCTTTTTTCACTTATGATCAGGATATGCCATTACCGTATTTATTTAAGAATCTGCATGTTAAATCTGAAGTTACTTAACACTTTTCATTTTATGTTCCAAATTGATGACTGACACCTCTACTATGTGACTAATTTTAATGCTAATCTGTGTCCAGGTGCACAAGCAAAGTAAGAAACATACATCAGTTAGCGTCTTCTAATTTAAATCACAATATAATCTTAAATATGATGGATATACAGCGTAAGTGGAAAAGTACAATTATCAAAACTTATCCTGCATTTGAAATGGGCATTCTGAACGCAGGAAATATTACCTCTTGTCAGCAGACCAGACCCTATTTCCGATCACCAAATCCTTACAAAGGCTCATATTGGGAAAAGTAAAATAGCCAGTTCTCTCTTTGGTTTCAATCCCCAATTGTTTTCTCCGTTGTGAGTGAACTGAGGGAAAGAACATCGTTCTGCGCATGCAGAGGAGAGATGTGTCTGTATGTAGTTGGCTTAGCAAACACTTCAGTGGCTTGATCTAAAACTTGTAGGGGCTTATTTCTATTTATTATATTATTACAGTACAGGTTGGGACATAATGTTCAGTGCCATCAATTCAACTTTAAAATTATTGATTTTTAAATAATGTAGGTAAGTTTACATATGTGTATATATATACACACACACATATTATATATATAAAATCCTATGCTCTCATTTTTCTGGAAAAAGGATGTTTTGTATTTTCATCCTCCTATTTCTTGCATCAGTTCTACCTGCACCTACGATGAGTTGAGGAGCCATAGTTCTGATTCATATCACTGTGTAAGAGAAAGCCAAAAGCGAAATGAACCTTTTTTGAAAAACTCGGGGGTATACGTATGCACATATATGTATTTTTCCGATTGAAGACATTAAATAGTCAAGCTCATCCTTCAAGTATTTCAGCTGACCTTGCTGCAGAGACTAATTTCCAAGTGAGGTATCTGGTGTCTTGTTGGCTTTGACCGTCCTGTCAGAGCCCAGAGCTCTCTGGGGTACCCAGACTGGGGTTTTCCAATGCCGACGGCCGTGCCTGCCTCCCTTTGGGGCGAGTCTCAGCAGGCTGGTGCTGCTGAGCCCCTCTGGCACCCCTTCTCCCAGCACCACGCAGGAGGGAGGAGGGTTATTGCTCCCTCCCTCCCTCCGCGCTCTTAAAGCAGCACGGAGCCTCCCTCCCAGCGCTGTAGTTCAGCAATCGTCAGCCCATTTTGCCAATTCACTGAGACAATTTCCTCCAAATCACGCTTGAGACTGAAGATAAAATAGCAAAGGCTTGATTTCCTTTTCTTCCCCTGCCAGAAGCCATATGTACAATGCCAAGATTTGACATGCAGCACCTTGCATTACAGACACACGTCATTCATGCTGACTCAGAACGAGGAAATCTTCACTGCCTTGTCCCGCGTTAGGTCTGGTCTGATGCACCAGGGAAAGTCTTCAGCTTTGCAGTGAAGTCTAAGCACAGGTTTTTTTATTATTATTTTTTGTTTTGTTTTTGAGTTAAGGTTGGGCCTGAATTCTTTTTTGTATTTTTATTATTTCTGTTTTTAGTTTTTCAGAAGCCTGAACATCCTTCAGTGGCTACTGATTTCAAATGGCGCTTCTGGCCACAAAACCCACTGAAAACCAGTGGAAAACAGGAGCAATGGGGCGACTTCAGCACCCGTGTGCCACGTCAGCCCTAACCAGCCTGGCTGTGAATTTCACGTTTAGGGGTTTGAAATTGCCGTCCCGGGTTTCCAAATAGCTTTACGCCGTATTTGTGACTGCGGTCATCTGTGCGCAGTCTCCTTGCCAGCAAGGAGCGCGCCCTTCTTGTTCTGGTGCTGGCCGCTGCTGCCGTGCTGGGTTTTTGAGGCCGGCACAGGCCCTGTGCCACAGCAGCTTTCTGGACAGCCAAACACAACGAACCCGGTAGGTGTAGGATCACCCCTCTGCCATCCCAGGCTGTATAAATCAAGCTGTCTTCAGGTCTTCTCCCAGGTGTCTTCTGCTGTAGGTGCCTCTGACAAATCCTTTGCTGCCGGCGCTCAGTGTTTGCTGGCCGTGATGGCTCATGGCTGTACACGGGCACACACGGGGGTCTCTCTCCCGATGTAGCATTTGCAAGGATCGGTATGCGCCCTTATTAAAGGCAATCTTAATCTTTCTTATGGAACATTATATAAAACCGTAGGCTTACAGCAGCCTTCAGAGGCAGCACAAATTGCCGGCGGTATGCACCTAATTATCCAGGGTGTACGTTTTTTTGCTTGGTGCATTTCGTGCTTTTGCGCTTCTCTGGTTGCTTCCTTCCCATTGCTTTCCTTAACCTGGTCTATTCCTAGAGCCTGTCCCTCCTGCTCAGGGAGATCTCACGAGCAACAAAAGATGTCGGAACAGGTGTTCGTAGAAGAAATGGGTGACAACCGAGGTCCAGGCATGGAAGGAAGGGCAGCGCTGTTTCCAGGGGAGGCGGCCAGGCGGGCGCGCTCCCGGCAGGGCGCAGTGACAGGGAGCCCTGCAAGGCCGGGCTCTGTCCCCATTTCCGCGTCCTTTGCTTTGTTTTACCGCTGCCTCTGCGCTCACGTCCCCATTTAAAAATGCACCCGCCGTCCGAAGCAGAGCGTCGCGCAGAGGTGCGACCACCGTGCAGCGAGGGGGCGACCCCCGCGGCTGCCGCTGCTAAACCCAAACCTCCGCCTGGGCGCCGCGGCGGCGGCCCCGGCACCA
>VXAL01004229.1:592820-697760 GCA_013399475.1 Chauna torquata
CAGCTGCCGGGAGACGAAGGCCCGGGCCGAGCATCCCCTGGCCACCTGCGAGGGGCGGCGGGGCGCGCTGCCCGCGGCTGCCCGGCTCTCCCTGGGAGGCTTCCGAGGGCAGGTGTGGGTGAATTTCGTGCAGGTGCTTTGCCGAGGCTTCGCCCAGCCACTGCTTGTTATTCCTGTTTTAAGGCGTTTGGGGTTTTGTCAGTGTTTTCCAGAGGAAGTTGCTCCCAACTTTCGTGGAATCCCTGGCGCTCCCAGGTTTCGCCTAGAAAGCAGGTGCCCGCGGAGGCTGCAGCCGCTCGTGGAGATGCTCGGGGGTGCACCTGTAAAGCTCTGCTCGCTCGCGGCTTTTGCATGCGAAGGTTGGCAGCATATGCAGTCGCCTCTGTTCGTCTTTCTGTGTTCGTTAGCCTCGGAGCATTATAGCTAAGGAAAACGAGCAGCGCGGTGACTGCCCAGCTCAAATAACGCTGGAGACCAGAGCGGAGGAGAGGTGGTTTTTTTCTTGGTATCGATCAGACCTTGAGAATTTCTTACCAACCCGCCACCAGCACGCAGGCTGCTGTTCTTCCTCTTTGTTACACACCGGCCCTGTGTTAACATAAAGAAACAATGGATTTTCCCCCCCAAACATTCGGCATTAAGCTGAATGGGCTGTCATTGCTGTTAAGGATAAAATTCCCACCGCCTTGAGAGGGCCAGCAGTGAAACCACCTTTCTGGTAGCCTTTCCTTTAATTTCAGATTTTTTTTGTGTGTGCTTTTAGTATTTGCAAAATGAGGGAAGAGAGTTGGTACCTGTGGTAGGATGTATCTCTGTTGCCCATAAGTACCAGCTGCCCAGACAGCTGCTAGGGAACCGGCACTCCTAATTTATTCATTGCCTTTGTTGTACCGTAAAACTTCAAATAACGCTGCTTAGGAGTAAAGCAGGGAGCCAGGCTCCCCCTCCCTGTGCAAACACTGCTGTCGATGGCTGTGAGCATCGCTGCTGCTGTGGGAGATGGATCTCTTATTGCGTGGAGGATGCTTCTGGAGGCATTGGGAAACCGCTCTGGCCATCTCCCCAGGATGATTCTGATGTGGAGAGTGGGTTTAGCGAGCTTGCAGGACTCCTGGCTGTCCGCACGCCCAGGAACAAGGTTTAGCAGAGAAGCTTTTCTGTTTCCTCAAAATCTGAGGTTCACAAAATGGCCCTTTGCAATGCTCGTTTCTTCCTGCTGAAACAGAGCCGTTTGTGCTGCACCGTGGTTGCTGACACGCTGCTCTGCCCTTCGCGGGTGGGAGCGGAGGGACGCGGGGCTGGGCACTGGGTACGGAGCTGCCGCTGCTCCAGTTGAAGCTGTGGGAGTTATTCATTGTGTGCTGGCTGCCTGTTTCTTTGGTTGTCTGCTTTTTTTGTGTTGTTTTAGCTCATTTGAGGTTGATGGAAAGTCTTTGTTCGTTCTGGAATTAAGATTTTGCTCTATCAAATGCCTTAGTTTGAGGTAAACAGAGTAAAAACATGGCTTGAATTGAGGAAAAGGCATTATCACTCGTTTTGAGAGAGCTGAAGCAAAACCTTTTTTTTTTTTCTCTTCTTTTCTCCTTGCCTCAGACACGTTTTACAAATGTTTTCGATCCAGGTGAAACTGCACTTTCTAGGAGAGATTAATTTTCATCAGAAGACTTTAGACCGGTTTGCCGTGGTCCTGCCTCACCTTTGTGCAGAAGCTCAGAGTGGTGTTACTCATTTTTGTATTTTTTAGCCTTACCGTAAAGAAATGGGGATTGACCAGTCTTTGTGTGTGTGTGTGTAGTAAATCCTGTTGCTTGTGTAATTATTTTGGTTCTTTGGCACCCCTGTTCACTTCCCAGTTGCTTTTTTTTGTCCTGGCCACCTGCATCGATCGCAGATACACTCAGTAGGTGAATA
The DNA here is from genome assembly GCA_013399475.1 of Chauna torquata. Lineage (NCBI taxonomy): Eukaryota > Metazoa > Chordata > Aves > Anseriformes > Anhimidae > Chauna > Chauna torquata. The sequence goes on from VXAL01004229.1 coordinate 594,732, forward strand.
TTTGGCTTTCAGTGAAATCTCAGTATCCTGATGGCTAATCCTAAAGTGAAAATACGTAACGAGCACGCTTTTAGTTTGGGAAATAAGATGCTTTGTGAGAAGCTTGCTCAGCAGCATGAGCTCTTGCCGTCAGTTGGCCAAGAACAAACTTCTCGTGGTGCTAGTTAACAAAAAATGAGTTTTGCCTTATCGGCCTCTCCTCCAACCCCACATTCCCTACCAAAATAGGGGAGGCGTTACGGGCAAACTGTGCTTTTTGGCATCAGCTGGGGACGTAATTTGAGTTTAAAGCTAAGTTCAAGGACAACTCCAGCTCGTGTAGCTTGGGTGTTGCCCATGAGGTGACATTGGCACAGATCTGCCACGGGTACTTGGTGGTTTCAGGGAGGAATGGGAAAAAGGAGGAGGAGCAGAGGGGGAAAGCACCTGCATCCCTGTTCCTCCGCTCTGATCACCCTCAGACTTGACACTTGCATCCAATTATTGCTTTGAAGTTGCTCCAATTAAGAATCTCAAGTGTCTGACATGCACCTGTTCAAATTCATAAATTCTCTCCAGTTTTACTGTTTTACTTTGCAAAAACAAAACCAAGAAGTCTGCTCTGACATCCATTGAAACTGTTAACAGGTGTCTGTGGTACCAACGTGTGGCGGGTTTCTGGTGTATGCATAAACCTCAAACAAAACCCTCCTGCTAAAATACCTCGGGATATCCCGCTCCTGGTATTGTCTTTTGACTGGTGGTGCTCTTTGTCCATCCTGATGGAATTTCTTGGGCCATCTCTGCTTTGCTTCGTGCTGAACTCAGAGGAGTTGGGCTGTTCGGTCCGCCGCAGGATTTGACCAATTTTCCCTAGATTTTGGTGGAAGCTGAGTGAACCCTCAGGCATCTGTGCGGGATGCTCAGTCGTTACAGCCAGGCAAAAGCAGGAACACCACGATGGAAATTTCATGAGGTTGATATCCCTCACACCTGGAGGGCCTATACTTTTTACAATCTTCTAACTGTAGTTCATTAATTTTTTTTCTGTTAGTTATAATCTCTTAAATTCCAAGCAATCTTATTACTCTCAATAGCCATATGAAGCGTGAAAGGCGTTTTATACAACTACTTGCTCAAAAAAATGCGTGGCAGAGCCAACAGAGCCTTGGTTCCTATGGCTTCCTTCCTTGTGGCTTCTCAGGTGTGCGGTACAGGTTTGTCTCGTGCTGCGATCTCTTCCTTGGTAGGAGCTTCATAAGGTATCTCCCTAACCTCCAGATACAAAACTAGATTTATTTTTTTTGAAACACCTGCCCCCTGTTAAATCCAGCTTCAGCTGGTGATGAGGTGCATGGAGAGCGCAACTACATCAGCTTTGTTCTCGAGGAGAAAAGAGCTGAAAACTGGAGAGTTTCAAAAACGTTAACAGCGGAGCACCAAAAACCAGTTAGTTACGAGGCCATTTAAAAGGAAAAAAAAAAAATTAGAGCAAATTTCAGCGCACTTTAATGATATTTAATGTTCAGGTAACTCTAATTAAGCCTTTAATCCATGAGACCACGCAGATTCGCCAGGGACTTGCTGCTAGTGTCGGCATTTCAGCCTGCCTGTCGCCAAGCTCAGCAGGGTTGCAGAGCTCAGTGTTGCGTTTGGAGGGCTATCTCTCCAGCCAGAAAGGCAGAATATTTTCTATCAAAATGAACATTTAGCTTTTTTCTTTTTTTCTTCCTTCTGGGGAAAAACGATGCAGAGGGGAGGACTGTCGCAGGGGCTTCGGGGCTCAGGCCTGCCACAGCATTTGGCTCTCACATGGCTCACCTATGGTGTTGAAAGCAGCCATCTTGCAGCTCTGGTACAAAATGTAGGATTTGAGCCAGGTCTTGTGCCTTAAATGTTCAAGGATTGTCCCTTTCCGAGTACTGCCTGTGACTGCAGTGACGTGGGAAGCATGTGCTCCCATCGCATCGTGCAGAGCGAGCCATGACATGCAAAGTCACCTATTTTGCATCATTTCCAACTATTTTTTTTCCTACGGCGAGTAGGAGTGCTGCCGCTTTTAGAAGATGCACCTGGTGGAAGTACGAAGGTAACTCTGTTTCAGAGCAGGCAGAGCTCTGGAAATATTGAATATTTTTTTATATCAAACCAGCCAAACAAAAATGTCCGAATTAAGTTTAGTTCTCCTTTTACAGGCCAGGCTGCGGTTTCCTATTTCTGACCATCCTTATCGCCTAAGCAAAGCTCTGGTTAAAGCACAGGAGATCCACATACTGATTTCTGTTTACATACCATGAGCCGCCCAGGTTGGGGTCCTGCTGAGCTGAACATAGAGTAAGACTTGTTTTTACCCTGGGGAGCTTCCTGTATAAGCTGCACGGGTTGTTTACGCACACGCAATATGCTGGGGTGAAGACAGGCAAAGCGTGCAGCAGAGGAGTGGCATGCCTTGCTTGGGGTCAGGCAGCGACTGGGAGGTGGAGGGAAGGAGAAATCCTGGCTCTTATCCTTTTCTTTCTGGGGTTTACTCTCCTGGATTTAGTCTGTGCGCCAGCTCTGCTGTTAGAGTTTGCCGCTAGCAAACAGCTCTGGCTGCAGCGGGATATGCCACTCTGGTGTCACAGGGGTAGGAGTTTTGATCTTGCTGAACGAAGATGTTCTTCCAAAAATAGGTTAAGCCAAAGATCTTGGCTGCCAAAAATAGCAGTAGAGATTTTCCTTTTTCTGACTGTTTTAGATATGTTGTTCGATGCTGGAGGCAGCTGAAAAGTAAAAGAGCATGCTGCAAATATGGGCAGTGGAGTAGCGAAAGTATATATATACAGTCACCTCTGACGGAGGAAAGCCACGCGTGCAGAAATGACTGTAGAAACACACAACAATGTGAATAAAAATGTGCAGCATCACTAAACTCCTCCCTTAGCAAAAGCTTCATTGTTTTCATAGCCACTAAGGTACCCTAGAAAGAAGAGCATGGAGAGATCCATGTTGACAGAGGAGAGGACAAAAGAAACACCAACAAACAAAAACTGGAACAAATAAATGCCGCAGGAATTATGCTGCTGATAGCCGCTATAGACATTTTATTGCAGCGTGCTCTGTTAGGTGTGAATAATGCACTCTTCCCAAACTGGTGGCAATGAACTGTGTAGCAGCTTTCCCCTACGCCTTCATACAGGTTGTTTAGGTGGTAGTACCAAGTTAAAACGTGATGTTTCTCTCCTGGGATTCTCCGTAGACTTTTTATCATTAAGTTGAACTCAAGCTCTCCCATTCCCTGAGTGAGCTGGATGTATGCGCAGAGCTAATTACTTGTGCTCGAGCTATTTAAGGCACTGAGCTGAGCGTAGAGCTGGAAGTCAGGAGGCACCGCGTCTCTAATCCAGGCTGTGCTGCTTGCTGAGCCACCTCCAAGAAGTTATTTAACCTCTGTGAGCCACTGCTTCCCTCTGTGTAATGGGAGGGATTATGATAATTGCTTTGGAAGGCTTTTTTGTACTTTCAGGTGTTTAGTTTTCTTTTTTCAAAACTATCTGGTCCTGAGCTGAAGAGACTCGGTCCGTCCCAGGAGGCTTTTGGTACTTCGCAGGATTACAAAAACAATGTTTAATGCCTCATTTGGCTGTTTGGGCCTCTAAATAAATACATTTAAAAGACTCGTCATGAATCGTCTATGTGGTTCTCACAGAAGGGTACTTAGATAAACCGAGGGATGCATAGATGAGATACAGTTCAAAAGGGTTGTTTCTGAACTCTTTACAAAATATAAATAAAATGTCAGAATGCTTATATGGTTTGTTTTGAACCAAATCCTGCCTTCTCCACAGAAGCCTAGTTTTACATCTGTTAAATTTGTTTCTACCTTGAGTGTAAAGGCCCCAAAGGCAACAGATTTGCTGCATTTCTGCTTAGACTTTAGAGGGTATTTGGTTTTATGCATTATAGAAAGGGATGATTTAGTAGGCTGAAAAAGTAGGAAGGTTTTCATTAGCGCAAGGTGAGTGCAAAGTAAATGTTCCCCTAGCTGTGCCGCCATACCCAATTTCAGAGCTTGCACAAAAGGATATCGATTCAGTTGCACACTGAACACCTCTTTTCCAAATAGCAAAATGTCTTCCTATATGTGTTTTGTGTCACCAAAAAAAAAAAAGGGGTGGGGGGAAGGGGGGCAAGAAAAACAATGGCTGAACTGGAGCTAAGGCCAAAATGCTGGTGAAAAAGTTGTTGTTTGTGGAGCACGGTGCTCTTAGTGGGGTGGCAGGTTGGGAGATACCGTCTGGGCTGCAGAGTGTGCCAGCAGGGTTTGGGGAAGGAGCAGAACCTGGGATTTTATGTCGAAAACATAAAGTTTAGTGTGCTACTGGAAAGAGTTCTAGTGACAAGGTGATGGCTGTAATCTCAGCCGTCGGCTGCTCTAGGAAATCTCTGGGTACTCCCATGGTTTATGCAGGAGCTTGAAACGATGCAGCCCAAAACCTGGGAATATATGGCATCTTCCCAGCATGGGGAGTATGTGCCCCGTAAACGTGTGGGGAGAGAAGCCTGGCTGCCAGAATAGTTTAGTGTTGCTACAACGGTTGCAGGTGGTGTTTGCCTTTTAAGTTCTTGCTCTGTTCTGATGTTTTTAGGACAGTAAATGAAGGATGAGAAGTGGAATAGAAAACAAATTAGAAAAATGCCATGTGTGGATGTCTGTAACCGCTTTTGTGTGGCTCAGTGGAAGAGCCCCGTCGTACTGGAAGTCAGGGAGGGTTTGGCAATGAATAAAAGTTGTTATTGCCAGTATCTCTCGTGCCAAAACTGGGTATTGATGATGGGCCTCAGCTTAAGGCAGATGGTGTAATACATACCCTAAAGACTACTCTGGGGAAGCACGTGCGAAGCCACGTGCCGTGTATGCCACAGAGGATTTATTCCTAGGAGCTGGACGGAAAATGAGAAGCCTTCACCCAGAGGTGCAGGTCAGGTGGTAGAGTCCTGGTCTTGGGAAGCAAGAGAGCTGCTCATCGGGGCAAGGCTTTTATCGGGTAACGAGTGTGTCCCTCATGTTACGTTAGGTTACAGATAGGATACCGAAATTGCCCCTTGGTCTGCAGGTCATGTTAGCTCTCTGTCCGAGGTTCCTGCTTTCCATATCAGTCTCTTTGGGGACCAGCTCTGGATTCACAGGGAGAATACGTACTGCTTTTTCAAGTGCTTACAAAGTACAAGGGATGAGAAATAATTTGATTGATGCAAAGCGTTGCTAGCTGAAAAGGCTTACAGCCTCTTAAAGTACTAACAATAAGTGTTTGGGGTTTTTTCCCCTCTTTTTGAGGAGAGGAGCGTGGAACATGCCACCGATCAGCAGGGCTGCTTCCTTCCAAGAGAAAGGTTTGCTGCAGTGAAGTCAAGTTAAGGCCAGGACTTTTCTTTTTGGGCAATGCAGCCTGACTTTGGACATCACCAGTGCAGCAGGCCCCTGGGACTGTGCATCGTGAGAAACCTGATGCCCATGTGGCTACTTCACAGGCTCACGTTTATTATCAGTTTCTGCTTGAAGAAGTATTTTGACTTTTTCCTCAGTGTCTGGTAGGACTCGGTCCGCAGTGTTTTCTTGTTGTGGTGTTTGAGTGACATGCTGATGCTGCTACTCGTGAGAGATCTTTAACTGGGGGCGAGAGGGTTTCTGGGTGTTTCCCCCCCTGCACACATTTGCAATTTTTATTCTAACACACATTTCTCACTCTGTTTACCATGTTCTTTGGCATCTTTCTCTTACAGATGTAATAGCATCTTGCATTTTTTCATCAGTTCCCAGTTCTGTGTAAAAAAGAAAAATAGTCAACTGTCCTGATGTAGCTAGAAATTAAACTGCAACTACTGTTTCATGGACTTAATGGGAAAAGTGGCAGTAATTGCTAACTAATGCTTTTTGAAGATTTTTTTTTAATGTGTGAAAAGCTGTCAAGTTGTCAGTCAAGACAAAGACTGGATAATGCACCGCTCCCCTGACAGGTTCCTCTTATTATATTATGTGTACTCTTTGCTCTGCAAACTTCAGCTACTCAAAATTTGCCCTTCAGTGTTTACTTTTCCCATCCTCTCTCAGTATTACTTAAGCAGTACAAATATACCCGTGCAGCATAGTACAACGGATGTAATAGTCATTGAGGAAAATAAGGTGTGATAAGCTTTGTGTATCATGGTGTTCATTAACATTTTCCCAATCTTTTGCCCTGTTGCTTGGTGATGCACTTACCTGCCCTTGTTAAAGTTAGTAATCGGCTGCGTTGGCAACAGACTTTACAAAAACATCTGGAGTGTAGGATACGAAGGGTCTGGCTTTATGATGAGTGTTTTGAAGCCAGACAAGTGTGAAACTGAGTTGCGTGAACATTTGTGGTCCTTATGAACGGTTTGTCAAGGCTTTTGCCTACAACATCAGACATTTAATTTTTCTATTTATTTCCTTTTAAAGTAAATTTTGAGAGCAAATTGAAGATTTTCTTGCAATTCCCCAGTTCTGGAGGCATAGGTTTTTCAGAGAAACCATTAAAACAGATTCATAATAAAAGCAGACTACTGGACCGTGTTGAGTAGCAGCTCTCCACAGTGCACTTTTTTTTTTAGTGTGTGAAAGACTGGCAAGTTGTCAGTCAAGACAAAGATTGGTTAATGCACTGGTCTTTTCATCATTCTGGATTTAAAGCATCATGAAACAGAATTTATCTCAACTCCAGGCACCAGTGGCATCACATGTAAAGCACCACAAATGTGCAAAGCTGATGCAGAGCAGAACAGTGTTCCTTCCCAGACCGTTCCCCTACCTCCAGCAGTATTTGCAGATTGAAACCCATCTCTTTTTACCCACCACCAAGAAGGTCTGGTATTAACATGTCTGTAGCAGGATCCTCTGCTTAGGCTGAGTGGAGGATGGAAAACCACTGCAACAAGGCGCCCATCCTGCTGGAAAATACCAGCACCGCAGAAGGTCCAAGCGTGGTATTGATTTTGACACAAATAACATTCAAAAGTGCCGTGATGTCATAGCAAAGCATTACAATCATCATGGCAAATGCTGAGAAAAATAAGAATGTATAAATAACAAGTTCCCTTGGCCCACAGATAAATCGAAGCTTAGCCCTTGATCTCCCATTGCTCAGTAGCCTGGAACATAAGTCCAAGGGCTTATCATTAAGCTTAATGGGTAATAAAATCTGGGCTATTTTGGAGGTAGTTGCAGAGATTTGCAGCCCAGGCAGAGAGAGGGCTCTAAGCCGCTGGGTCTTGTGTAACTAGGTAAATAGCAAGCTTCAAATAATGCTATAAAGCTATCAAATGTAATAACTAATGCAGTCAGGCAAGTGGTCCGGGAGCGGAGCCTCACTGATGACAAACTTGCTGATAACGACTGTAAGAGACCCCAGTTTAGAAAGACCTTTTAATAACAAGTTCCTTTCGCTTTACTTGAGGTCAGGTATGCGCGTACAGTTTGGCTTGAGCGTGACTCTTTTATTCTTCTGCACAGCAATGCTTTCTTCTCCGCGGGCCCAAGAGAGCAAGCAGCACAACGCAGAAATGGGCTGCGACTGGGTTACTTTGTCATTGCAGTTTAAATATTTATGGAGGTGCTTCACAGCGTGCTAGTAAATGCATGATAGCCTATTATGTAAAAGTAATAAAACTTTAGAAGTAGGAGACTTCACTACTGCCCTTTGCTAGTAAATCTTTGCTGCCATCCATAGTAGGGCCGTGCCTTTTTTTTTCCGCCAGTTTTTCTATGTGAAATGTGAATTAGCTGGTTACTGGCACTTGTAATCGCATGTTCTTCAGAACTGCTCTTCATCTTTTACTCAGGCAAGGCTTTGGTTCAGGTCAGATTCCTGCAGAAGTTGGTGGGATCTTGGGCTGAGGAGAGTCCTCGGGGTCTGACACCACTTTTGGGGAGTAAATTGGCCCCAGGTGTCAGATGTCAGGCTCTGATTTTGCAAGTGAGTACTGCATTGCTCCAGAGAAGGGGGTTCTCAGTAAGCGAGGTGCAGAGTCAGTTGTTGTGCCTGGACTGTGGATATCCGAGTTGTTCCGTAGGCACCGGCAGAGTAGGAGCCTCTGTGCAGAAAGGATGAGCTCAGAGTGGGGTCACGCATGCGGGGGAGCAAATGTAACTTCGCATTTCTGTTTGCAAAGCAGAACGTTGACGGATCTTGCTCAGATCAAAAGTCGATGAGGTCTGTTGTGGCGGTTGTTTTCCTGACCATGTTGTAAGAAGACCATGGGTAGCTGAGGTGTGCCAGGCACTTCACACTTTGCAGCCCCACTACCGGCTCCTCAAACTGCCAAATTTCAATTACTTGGTGGCGAAATTTGCCAACTTCTGCCTTAGATTGACCTTGTTGGATTAAAATTTCCGCGAAATGGTTCACTTGTTTCCTGGAAGGATTGATGAGGGAGGGGTATTTATCCATCTTAAGTCTTCATGATTTTGAAAAGAAACAATAATGCCTCTATACTTTGAAGCAGGAGGAGCAAGTATGTAAGCTGAAATTGTCAGTAATTTCTACGTGGTCCCAGATTTCAGTCTGAGCACTAACTGGGTCATCGATTCCGTGAGCTATTTTAGCATAAATAGTCAAATTGAATTAAATTGGACTTATGTACACATCTCAGTTTAAGTGCGTTAGTGCCTTAATGAATTAAGGAGAGATTTTCTTCTTTCCCCTGCCTCTTAAAGATGGACATTGGGAACCTGTGGTTAGTTACATTTAAAAACTGCAGAAAAAAGTTAAAGCTGAAGATGATTTGCACTTGGCATAAGAGCGCTATTATCTGTCATTATGGCTGCCCTAGCAGTACAGGATGTGCTCGGGAAGGCACTTGGATGGACATCTGTGCCAATAAAACCTGGCCTTGAAAGCACATCGTGTGAAGGGATGAGAAAAGAAGGCACGAGCACGAACAGTGAACCAACGGGTAACAGGCTCTAAGGGCACGTGTGGTGCAGGTGGAAGTGCAGGGGCTGAGTGCTCTGCAGGACTTGGGTGAATTCTGCCCAGTCGTGGAGGGATTAAATGTACAGCAGGTACCAGTCGGTTTATCTGATGTAAACACAGAAAAACCGCGATTGATGACAGTTATCTTAGTCTTTACCAAAAACATCCTAAGGATGCCACATGGGAAAGTAAGACTTGCCAAAATCAAGAATTAACCGTAGGAGTTGCTGACTTTTAATTTTGAGCCTTTGCATATGCAGGCAGCTCTAATTATGTGTGCTACTTTATACACAAGACTGAGGATGGCACAGCAGTTGCTTCTTCATTTACTGTGTTTCGGTACCCGCTGGTGAAAACTCTTCCGGTGTCTTGGCCGAGCGATGCCACGACCCACAGCGCAGCGTCCCTTCCCACGGTGCTGGTCTCGTGGGATGAGGTACGCAGCCAGGTGGGCTGCCTGGTCCGTCAGCTCCCACAGTTCAGGCTTTCCTCCAAGTTTCAGGAGGCTCTGCGGGAAGGTCTGGTGATGCTTTAATTCGTTTGGTGCAGGCTGGAAGGCAGAAGCAGAAGTAGGGCTCGTCCCTTTGCTGGACGGGCACGCCAGGGATGCCTGGTGCATTATCCAGCTTTATGGCCCCAGTGCCTCTGCCCAGTAAAGCTTCGGTTTCAGTGAAGTAGTTCTGCATTGAGTCTGCTCGAATTTCAGACCTCAGGAGGCCACTGGACTCCTGCCTTTTGTGGTGGTGTGGAGTCAGGGCCTGAAAATCTCCTCGCGTATTTGCCCAAGGTGGCGGGATGGATGAGGTTAAGCCATGGGATGAAGCCAGCTGTTTTGAGTGTTGTCGCAAGATGTGGCTGGTCTGAGCTTACTTTTAAAATGTATCTCTTGGTTCCGAAATTCCCCAGACTTTGCTCTCTCCCTCTTACATTTCTGTTTTCTAAGAAAGCATAGATTCTTTCTGAGTTTTGCTGCTTTATAGGCTCCTTTTCCTCCTCCTCTCACCACTCACTGCCTCTTCTCCTCCGCCCCAGTTACTAAAATCTCCTCTTCCTGACGCGTCGTCATCGGCAGCAGAGCTCTCGTCATCTGCGGACTCAAAGCAGAGCACGCTTGCGGAAGAAGAAAGGACCCTGAACCTCCCGTAAGGTTTCAAGTGACTGGAAGTTGTTTGTCCATCAAAGGCAGCAAGGGGGAGTCTCTTCTGCCCTTCGCTTCCGCCATCCTTTCTCTGGCAGCGCCTTGCCCCTGCTCCTCGCTGGCAGGGCTTGCCCCGTGGTGAAGCAAGAGCAGCTTTGCATTTCCAGAGAAGAGGCACCGTGGAGTTCCCCAGTACACAAATACCAACTGCAGAAATCCTGTAGTAGGGGTGACAGCTGCTTTCAGGAGTATGGAAAGTGCTTTGATGGGGGTAAAAAAAAGAAATAGGAGACTGAGGAATTTTGGAAAGATACATAAAACAAACAAGAAAAGGCATGATGACAGAGCTCAGCTGAATCGGCTGGTGAGAGATGGTCATTTCGGTTGCTGGAGCAATCGAGTCATGATTTTCAGTGTAGTTGGTGCCTGCAGTATTACAAATAGCTCTTGCAAGTGGAGTGTTTGCGGATGGGGGATCGGCTGATCCCATCTCTATCCTTGGGGGTTTTCAAGCCACAGCCAAAGCCCTGCGCAGCCTGCCTTGGTCCTGCTGCGAGCGGCATCCCTCCGGCCAGGGTGAGTCTGTGGCACTGGTCGTGTTTGGAGAGAGGATAAAAACTAACAAAAATACTTGAGCTGCTGCCAAATGGATGTATTATGAGTGACATGGCAAATTTGTTTTGGTGTAATCTGGGTTTAATCACTGATGCTGGCTGTACTGAAGGCTTCCAGGTCTGACGAAGGGGATGATCTAGATAAATTTGTTTATTTTCCTGCTTTTCATTTCCCATGGATGTGCATACTGGTGTAGATTAAAAGCGCATAGCAAGGAAGAAACAAAAGAAAGGGGACAAATTAAATGAATGCTGCCAGATTAATTATTCCATCTCATTTCAACTCATGTTTATAAACCTATAACTTTGGATGGGAATGTTCAAAATTATCCTCACTTGCAGTGACCATCTTTCCGTCTAATTTGAAATCATTCAGCTTTTCAAGGAGCAATTGTGCTCCACACTAACAAATGAAAAGACGTGGCAACATCAGAAAAACTGTTTATTCAAGCAATCTTTCTTACATAAAATAGCTAACTAATCTCCCAGCTTCAGTCCTTGAGTACTATTGCAAATATCTTCTTGAAAGAAGACTTTATTCTTGGTACAGTGGCAGTCTGCTTCTCATCCCTGATTTTTCCCTATGTTGTCACAGTGATGGTTTGGAGGTTCAGAAATTATTTTCTCTTCTGTTTCTGTGGTTCTTGCATTCACTGCTGTCTGTATCCTCCTTTTCCTCAGACTTATGAAAGAGATGTGCAGGGAATGGGAGTTGTGTCCTGCTTAGAAGAATAAGGAAATCTTCAGGCTCTTTTGCTGCCCTGACCATTGCCCTGGAGGCAATCAAGTTCGAGATTCTGCAGGACTGTAACTATCGATGGGTCTTGTTGCCTGAGAGAGAGGTCCATTTGCAGGTAACTTGGTTTATTGGCATGGAGGTGTTTGGTGATATACCCTGGTTCAAAAACTGAGGAAGCGAGGAGGGAATCTACCAAATATAGGCTCTTTCTAAAAGAAGTAAAAATAAAAATTCTCAGCTTTTAAATTTTCATTTTAAGTTTTGTGTGTTCCTGTAACTAGTACAGTGCTACACTTGAAATCTTGTTATGAATAAAAGGAAACACAGCTTATTTGCAAAGCCAAGAATGTATGGTAAGTTAATTGAAACCTTAACCTTCTAATGAAATGGTTATTATTAGTCCAGATCAAGTTATTATGGAAAAATAAAAGGAAATATAAAGTACTGCTACAGAAACAGTCTCAGTAATGAGTTAGAAGTTGCTGTACACTGTTTCCTAGTATCTATGCCTTTCTCTGCTCACCTTTCCACTACCCTCCTTGGAAAAAGGGGGTTGGGGTGAGGGTAAGTGTCAGTTTGGGGTTATTTTTTCTTCCTTCTTGGCTCCCCTGCAGGTATGTCTGCCTTTCTGTACTGTACATCAAAGCTTGCCCCAGAATTGGGGTGCAAGCAGCAGAAGCAGAGTGGTTCCCAGAGGTTCAGCAGAAATTCAGGCAAAAAGACTGATGTTGTAGGTGGAAATTGCTCTCTTGTAGCACTTGTTAGGGGCTTTTAGCCCACCGAGCTAATTCAGTCCACCAACCCTTTTGTAAACTGAAAATGCCTCTACTGCAATAAGGTATTTCTGCTTCTAGTCCTGACTGCTCTTAATATTAAAAATAAAAATAAAAAAAAAAAGGCAGTGAGTCATCGGTGTCCCATGCTGCTGCCAGGAGGAACATAATGCTGATGGTGGCGTTTATTCTTCCTTGCTGGGAGAAGCAGGAGGCTGAGGTTGATGGTTTCTTCCTCTTGGCTCTGGGATCTGCGTGGGGCTATATTTGTTTTCCAGCATGCTTTTATGCCATCCTCTTTCCTCAGGTCTGCATGTCCGTGTTAAATCCGTGTTTACTGATGCAGAGCACCTTAGACACATTGGATACTTGTTTCTTATTCTCTCCGCTGCCCCTAAAACTGAATTTGCCAAGGTCTGCATTTCTTTACTAGTGAGATATTTATGGGACTTTTGCTGTGTTGCCTGTGGGGGGGCCAGCATCATCCAGTGCCCCCCCCTCATCTTCCTGCGCCTGCACCCCTCCGTGCAGCATCGCATGCTACACCATGCTCTGCTGCTGTTCCTCTGCCCGCCTGATCGCACTGGGATCATCAATATTTCATTCCCTGCAGAATATCCGCCTGTTACTACTCTCAGAACAAGCATTGTGGTTATGTACGAAGATAAGCCACCTGGTCAATAGAAGAATTGCTGGTACGGCTAAATAAGCTGCAGCAAAGCTCCGGGCAGGCACAGCCAGAGCCTAGCCCTGGGCAAAGTCAGTGTCTCAATGTGTGCTGTCTCATCAGGGTATTTGCTGGTTTTGTTTCCTCTCTCCATCTCTTAAGAGTTCTGGACTATCTATTCTCAGCTTAATTATTGCTGAACATTAGGTTGGTGTTTATAGGAACAATTCATAAAGGTTGCAAGATTTCTTTCCTTGTCTTAAAGTTAATTGAGAGACTGTTGCTGTGCGTGTGAAATTAAGGTTGCTGTCCCTGCCATGTGAACTGGTTTGTGTTTCTCAATGTTGAATTTAATTTGCCATTTTAGAAAGGTTTCTTTTGACTGAGAAGCTGTCTTTTCTGATGTCAGAGAGTTCCAGCTCTCCAGCCACAGACCGTTGAGATGATTGCCCAGTCAACATGGAAGTAAATGGAGTTTTCCGTTACTATTGTCTATGAAAGAAGAGCCAGGGGATGGGATCTCAGTCCATGCTCAGGTGACCATGCTGCTGTGTCTCTGCCATGATACCTGGGATTGAGCATGGCATTGCAGTTCGCCGGGGTTATGCTGATACCATTAGCTCGCTTACCTGTTTAGCTTTGAGCTGTCCTTGACGTACAGCTCTGACATTGCTGTATAATTTGCACTGTATGATCTTTTCCCTGAAAAGCTGTGCAGTATCCATTTATCCATAGCCTGTTGTGGCAGTGCTTGCCTTTTCAGTGCTCCTGCTCATCATGTGGCTTTTCGCTCCTAGAGGAAGCATTACCATGAGATGTGCTTTTCAGTTCTCCCTTGTTCCTGTCTTAACATTTCCCTGTAACCAGCTGAATTTTCCAAGCCCAAGCCTTCCCCTGGTTTCCTTAGGGGATGCCGCCCTTCCTCCGCAAGGCTTGACATGCTCCCAGCATCTGCTCAAGTCTGCATCGTTCTGATCCTCTTCTGTAACTGTTCATTGGTGTTCTGAGCTTTTTAGAGGATGTTACTCATCAGCCCTAAATTCTGCCTGCAGGCTCCTTTCCCTCCATATGCTGCTGATACCTGGACGGACGGCAGCTACCGAGTCCCTCCACAGCATTTCCCAAACGTGATGTATCTGCACCTGAAGGGTGCAGAAGATTGTGACAGATTAAGGCTGTGGTTTTCTGAGGCTCATCAGTTCTGGATATATTTAAGCAAAGGGAGTATTCATAATTCTAGATAAAATTAAGGGGGGGGGAGGGGCAGTTTTCACGTTCCGAATGCAAACATTTAAAGCAAATGCAGCCTGCTGGGAAGCATCACATTAAATTGCATGGCTTTAAACGAAAAGAACTTCTATTTAACTTGAGTCCACAATATGAAAGATTAGGAGTTAGGAGACGTTTTTCAACCACTTTGAAAGTAAATGTATTTTAAATTTAATTCTTTGGTACAGCTGCTGCTTCTGCATCTCTGCAGAAGGCCTTTCCTGTGCTGAGGAGCAATGTAAAGATGTGGGCTGCACGCTAATCCAGTTTAAGATGCCAAACTTCCTTTCCACCCATGGGAAGTTTCCCCACCACCACCTCCTAGATAAGTGTGTGACTGTCTTTTGTTGGAACATACCATCAGTTTGGGGAGAGCTGTTGGATGGTATAGTAGCACCAACATTTAAAATCAAGCCAAAACAAACTGGTCTGTGTGAAAGATGCTTATGGCACTGATGGTGCTGCTGGAGCATCCCTGAGGTGGTGGTGATGGGGCAGCCAGGAGCTGTGGTGGGCTTAGTTAGATGTTGTGTTAGCTGCACATCACTGATGGGTACTTATTGTATTTACTGCTCCAGCTACCACTTAACTTTGGGCTGGAAAATCATCCTGCAGAATGACTTAATCTGAAGATGCTGGTTTCTCCCAATTCTTGCTGCCTTCCTTTGAGAAAAGTGCCTTTTGTAGGAAAGCCCTAGGTAGAACCTCCTGCTTGTCCTGTCCTCTTCTCTTTCTGCATGAGAGCATGTTTTATAGTTTGAGCTCACTGATTTTGAGCTCATTAATGCTGTCATATCATTCTAAACACATCAGCCTTGCCTATAATGTCCAATCTGAGGCCATTATTCCCTGTTCTCTAGAAGTGATCTTCCTTTTTTTGTTATTTTTATACAGCACTGCAGTCTGAGTGCACTTCTCACTTGTATTTAGTGACTTATTAAGGTTTATCCAAGCCACAGATTCCCAGCGGATGTTCTGAGCTTGTTTCTTACTTAAAAACATCATCTAAATTCAAATCAGGAATTAACACAGTTCTGCAAATGACATTCACCCCTCTGCAGAAGGACCAGCATTAATCCTATGTGCTGCAGCAGCAGCATTTCAAGCCTTGCTGGAGGGCTTTGATGGGTTTTAAATGAGCCTTATGCAAAGCAGACGCTTCTGCAATAGTTAGGTAGGACTAACACTGCCTGCTTCGGGCACCAAGCTTAAGCACATGTCGGGGGGGCTGTATTTGGACATGGGTTCCCTGTATAGCCAGGGAAGAAGACGAGGTGCTCCACAAAACCATGCTGGGTCACTTGGTAAAAAGGAGTTTGTGGTTGCAGACGAAATCTTCATATAATTCTGTTCCTAAACCACTGCCCCACTGCTGAAATCAGCCTTTGCTGGGACGCGGATCAGGTCCTTGTTTCGCAGCTCTGAGGGAACTGCTGTGATGCTGGGTAAAGAACTGGCTGGAGGGCCGTGCCCAGCGGGTTGTGGTTAATGGAGTTAAGTCCAGCTGGCGTCCCGTTACGAGTGGTGTCCCCCAGGGGTCGGTACTGGGGCCTATCTTGTTTAATATCTTTATTGATGACCTAGATGAGGGGATTGAGTGCACCCTCAGTAAGTTTGCAGACGACACCAAGTTGGGAGGTAGTGTCGATCTGCCTGAGGGTCGGATGGCCCTTCAGAGGGATCTGGATAGGCTGGGCTGCTGGGCTGAGGCGAACGGGATGAGGTTTAACAAGGCCAAGTGCCGGGTCCTGCACTTTGGCCACAATAACCCCATGCACCGCTATAGGCTTGGGGCTGAGTGGCTAGAAGACAGCGATGAGGAGAGGGACCTGGGAGTGTTGATCGATGCAAGGCTGAACATGAGCCGGCAGTGTGCTCAGGTGGCCAAGAAGGCCAATGGCATCCTGGCCTGTATTAGAAACAGTGTGGCCAGCAGGAGCAGGGAGGTGATCATCCCCCTGTACTCAGCTTTGGTGAGGCCGCACCTCGAGTACTGTGTTCAGTTTTGGGCCCCTCACTACAAGAAAGACATCGACGCCCTGGAACGTGTCCAGAGAAGGGCAACGAAACTGGTGAGGGGTATGGAACACAAGCCTTATGAGGAGCGGCTGAAGGAGCTGGGATTGTTTAGTCTGGAGAAGAGGAGGCTCAGGGGAGATCTCATTGCACTCTACAACTTCCTGAAGGGAGGTTGTGATGAGGAGGGGGTCGGCCTCTTCTTCCAGATAACTAATGATAGGACTCGAGGTAACGGCCGCAAGTTGCGCACGGGGAGGTTTAGATTAGATATCAGGAAAAACTTTTTCTCTCAGAGAGTGGTCAGGCCGTTCCAGTGAGGTGGTGGAGTCACCGACCCTTGCAGTTTTTAAGAGGCGCCTGGACAAGGTGCTACAAGATATGGTTTAGTAGCTTAGTGGGTAGTATTGGTGATAGGATGACAGTTGGACTAGATGATCTTGAAGGTCCTTTCCAACCTTGTGATTCTGTGATCTTCAGTCTGGGACTTTGGCTTCTATTGAAATTCAGTTCAGCTTGGTCTGGTTCCTGTAGGACTTTCTGGAAATCCCCACCTAAATTATTGTTGGTTTGCTTCCTTACCAGTCATCAGCAGCAGTACATGCTGCTTGTGTTGCTGGAGCTCCCCCAAAACCCATTGCCTCTTTAGGGTAGAGTGTTCCCTAGACATAGAAACTGTGAAGTGGACCTCAGTACAAGAGGAAGCTGGAATACTTCTCCGACATACGCTGCTGGGAAGAACATAACCCTGTAGTAGACATGTTATTAAATCATTTTTGCGTCATTGCAAACATTGCGGGACTGTAGTACAGACATGCATAGCTTCAAGCTACGCCCACAAAGTGCTCTGTGTCTTTCTCACAAAACTTGGATGAACTGCACTGCTCAACTGCTTTACCATTACCTTATATCCACCTACCTTTTAAAGCTGAGATTTACTCATGGAAAAATAGCAATACATTTCTGTGCATTGTGAGAACTTACCATGAGACTGACGTGGTGTCTTGGTCCCCGCAGAGCTGCTGCCTGACATGGGAAAACGTCTGCCTTGAACTCATAGAGCAGGCACAGGAAGCTGTCTAACATCTGAGTTTAGGGTATATGATTATTTAATCGCTGTTTGGTCAGTGATAATGAGCAAGTATTTTGCAAAATGAGCTTTTAAAGTGAATCTCTAAACACAGATCCTGGTGCTGCACTGGAGTTGAGTACAAAATTGAGTCCTACCGTGCTCCAGAAAGGCTCACCGGATCCGCGTCCGAGTGTTGGATCTCAGTCAGGAGCTGGTGGCAGACCTGCTGGTCAAACTCCAAAGCAACGTGTGTGCCAAGGTCAGAGGAGGATGTAGCTCCGAGGGGTTTCTAGCTCTAAGCTGTTATTTCTTGCACTTCACCAAACTTTTCTGGCATGGATACGTCCCCCTGTAATTGTTGCACTTCCGAGAACACTGTGACAGAAGAGCAGCCAAACATTCTTGTTTTCTTTTGTTAGCTATTTTTATGTTGCCTGGATCATTACGTATCAAAGAGCACTGCTATCGTTTGAAATAAACATGTTTAAACATTAATAAGTAGCATAAGAGATGCTCTTTTTGATGCTGTGTGGGCAAACATCAGATGATTCTTGGAGGAGAGAAAAGGTAGCGGCAAATGTTTTTACCTCGTGTGTTTCATATCCGTCAGTAATTACTTTGCAAGTGGGAAAGCAAAGGAAGGAAATTGCTACAATCAAATGCCCATAACGTTGCCTCAACAAAAGCCCAACCAAGCCAGCAAAGGATGCGCTGGTTCCCAACAGCAGCAGGAGGAGTTTTGTAAGGGTGCACCTGGGTCTGCCTCGTATGCGGCCGAAGGTATGCTGAAGGCTGCTGGGAGCCTGGCGGCACTGACGGCAATGCCCCGGACCTCTGGATGGCAGCGTGTGCTATGTAAGACAATTAAGAGCCGGTGGTTTTTTGTTTTGTTTTGTTTTTTCAATTATCCATCACATTTGCAAATACATTGAAAGCCTTGAATGAAATCAGAACATAACGATGGTACCCGTATTTCCAGGTTTTTTTAGAAACTGACTTTTGAAAGGAAAACTTACTCAAATTTTATATGGCTGAGCGCGTGCCAGCGTGCGCAATGCTGCTCCATGTCCATGTGAGATGTCTGAACTTATTACTTCCACATAGATTCAGAAAGTCAATCCAAAAGTGCCCATTGAATCATTTTTGTCCTTTCTCCAGCATTTCTGGGGCAGCTGTGTTTCTGCCTACTTGCCCTGGCAGAGGGCACGTTGTGTCTGACGGTGCTTTCTTATACAGGAAGGTGTCCAGGCTTCACGTGGCATCCAGGAAATGAAGCATTCACTGCTTTATTTCATAGCCTCTTCTAGAGTTAAATGATTCGTAGTATAAAAATGCTTTCCTTGTTGGCTCTTCCTTACCTCCAGCTTTCAGCCAGTGGTTCCTTTTATTCCTTATTAGAGATAACAAAGCCCTTTTTTACACTGCATTTTTTGTTGTGAAGGGGGTGTTATGCTGTAATTGCGTTACCTCCCGGTCTTCCTTTAAACAAGCTGAACGGATTGAGCTCCAGATTTCTCATTCTAAGATGTTTTCCTCTCATTCAGTAATTTTTACAGCTTTCTCCTGTCTCCTTGCCATTTTATCAACATCCTTTTGCGAAGACTGACCCCACAGGTGTCTGTGCTGTTCCAGGATCCACTGCATTAACTGCGATGTATGGGGGTGAAATTGTCTGCCAGCAGGCATGTGTTGCATTTCCATTGTATATGGATGTGGTTTAAACAGAATATCCCCTGTAACGTGGGGAGGTTGTGCTCTGGTCTCATGAATATTTCTACAGAGATGTTTTGTTACCGGCTGCTGCGGCAGGTTCTGTAGGTACCTCTGCAGTCCTTGTGGTGCACAACAGTTTTCTCTTTTTGTTACTTTTTCAGTGATTAAAAAAAGGAAGAAGTTTGACAGTGCAGAGCTGTTCCTGGAAAAAGATTGGTTACTAACTTAACACGGGTATTCCTAACACTTACTTGCTGGTTTTCTGGTTTGGCAGCTAAGCTAAAGTTCAATGAAGTGTCTTTACCATTGCTGCAGGGGAAGCTGGGGGACAGTTTGTCATTTTAAATCTCTTTACTTCTCACTTGTCAAATTCAGGTAGGGGAGAGTTTATAGTTTCATTGGGAAAGGGCAGTGGTTACAGAAAACCCACCAACGTGAGCTGTTCCAGGATCTGATGAGTGTTTTCAGGCTTTCAGTGCAGTCATCCTCAGTGGTTTTGCAGTAAGTGCAATTAGATGGTGGGGTGCTTTAATCTCATGGGTCTTGTACAAGCCCTTCAGACAGACATTGTCGTGGGCTTTGTCAGCCATTGGTGCAAAACCAAGTAACAAATGCTCCTCAAATTCATCTGAAGCCACTTCCTCACTAGAGAAGCATATGGGAACTTGGACGCTTATGCTGACCTGCTGCACATCGTGTACCTGGCTTCACAGGAGACTTATTGGGTAAAATACTATTCTCAAGGTGGCAGGATTTTCTGAGACATAATTTTGTTTTGTTTTGTTTTTAACTGGCCTTTGCAGTACTGTTTGCAATTTGCAAGAGTCTCAGACCAGATGCTCTTTCTTTACCTGCTATCTCATCCCCTCTCTCTCTCCAGCTAATGGTAAATGTATTTTTAAGTACCATTTCACATAAATCTTGGAGGCTCTCAGTGACTGAGAAGCCAGCTGGGAGGATGAATGTGTCATCACTGGAGTAAAACATAGGTTTGGGGAGTTTGTGCTTTTTTTTTTTTTCAGTGTTGCCATTTCTAGTGGGCCAGCAGATGGAACTGCCCACGAGGCCTTATTTATCCCTGCAAAACCAGCTGCTGCAAAATGCTGGGGCGAGGGTTGCACGGACTCCTATGCTTTGGAGAAGCTCGTTATAAGAATAACACCTCTCTGTTTGCCTTAGCAATGTTCTCCAAATTAGTATTTGTTCTTGAGGTTGTGTATCATTCCTGCTTGGTTCATTTAGGCCAAAGTAATCGTGTAAGGTACAGCTGCAAGTTCGTGTTTGTTCCTCTGAAAAAGGAAAAAATGATCAGATCAATTTTGGGGTGAAAATTTCTAAGCTAATATCTCAGTATAGGACATCTGGTGACATCCACTGGCATTCGAGGAATTAAGAGATGTTCCCTGCTGGTATAAATGCAGTGTGGTACCCTGGATTCCCCGTGAAAGTCCAAATGTATTCATCAAAGTGAACGGCAATACTCCAAACTTTAGGCAGCTGGCAGTGGTCCTGAGAGGCCTTGGAGAGGCAACAGCCAAAAAAGATGGGGGCGAGAGTGCTACAAGCTGTGAAACAGCGTAACTTTAAAACTTTTTGATGTTTAGGACCAAGAAGTTCAGAATAGTGGCACCAAAGGTTCACTGTGCAGGTAGTAGAATGAAAACAAGGTAATAAATTTATTTATTTTTTTTAAAGTCAAGCAAGGCAGCAGCAGGCAGAGACAGCTTGTGGGCTGCCGTGTGCTGCTGTAGCTGCTCTGGCAGCACTTACAGCCCTTTAACATGCTGCTGCCCTGCTGCTGCCTGAAATTCAACATAAAACAGCATATGGGACGAGATGAAACTCGCTTACTTGGTGTAGCAGGGCAACCTTAGAAACTTGCCACTGACGCACTGCCCGCAGCTTCCCCGCGGTGTGAGGCCGATACTACCTCAATCATACGAAGCGCCGGATGAAGCCAAAATGTACGTTTGTGAGCAGCCTGTTGTGCAGAAATCGCAGCAAACGGGGACACCCGAGAAAGCAGCAAGCCTGGTTTCTGCACAGTGCTTCTGGAAATCCCGTGCATGCTGGGAAACCCTTTGGAAATGAATATTTAATGCAGAAATAAAACGATTATATGTACGCGTAAATGCTGTATTTATCTCCCTGCTGCCCTATAAATGGCTGGTAGCTGTCAGCCCAGGGGGGCTATAATAATTATCGCTCTACTGCCTTGGCTAATAAAAAATCAATTCCAGCGAGATGGTCCTGTGCTTTCCTTCGTGTGAGGTGTTGCCTTGTGTCAGGTCTGTGCCTGCAAGGAAGAGGGACTTGCTTTAAGTCCAGCTTTCCCCAAAAGTGGAAACTGGTGAGTATGATGTTATTCCAAAGCCCCCTGCTGCTCGGCAGCCTGTGGAAACACAGCGCGTGAGCAGCAGCCGCTGGCACTGAGCGGACTTCTGCCCAACTGGGTTTCTTGGGTTTGTTTCCTTTTTCCAGAGGAAGGCTCTGAAACAGAACCTTCTGGCAGAATTTGCATTGCTTCTGTCAGTATTTCACAAGAAAAAGTCTCTTGGATTTCCTCATTGAAAGCCGAGCAAGAGGGAGCTCGGTGCGTGGGAGGACAGCCAGCTCCCTGGGGCATTATGGGGTGCTGGAGCCCTTGGGACCCCAAGAAGCTCTGCAACGCTGGGCAGCAAATGAAGGGTGTAGAGGTCGGGATCTGAGTCCAGGTGGTTGCAGTCCAATGCAGGTAGTGCAGTCACCATGCAGGCATATAGAGCAGGGGGGTTATTTCTCTTGGCATTTTATGTAGCCTTTTGCACCAGAGCAAAAATGGTTTATAAAACATATCTACATTCTGAGAAAAGTTTGTCTATGTGGAAGAAGAGCCAGAGATGGGCCAAGCGTGGCTCACATCCACAGGCAAATTTCCTTGCACAACGCTGACAGTCTTCATCGCGAGAGTTAACACAGCTAACACCATTCCAGGCACCTACAAAAGAAACTGTAACATGTGAAGGAGCCTTCTTCTCCAGTGCAAAAATTCTCCAATTCTAATTGCACCTGGGCAGTGTTGCAAATTCCCATGCCCTTGGTGGAGACACACGTCTGCGCACGAGTTGTTGTCCGTCCCCACCTCCTACAGCCGTGGGATTGTGAGGGAGACGGGTGGAAGTCAAGACTGAAGGATGAGCCAGTGTGATGTTACGTATGGGTGTGCAAGCCCATTCTGAATCTCCGTGCAGGAGCTGATCCTGGGATGGAAGTTGGGCTGGTAAAGTCTTCAGTAAATGCTTTACATCAGCTTTCTCTGTTACGCAGGGTTGTGCTGTGGTGTTTCCTAGGGGCAATATATGATTTGTTCACTGACAGACTGCCCTATATAGACAAATTAGACCTTTTTAGCACCATTCTTATTAATTGGTTTTGACTGCACTGCATTAATTACAGAAGGGATAGTGATGTCGTAATTGTAGAGAATTGTTCTCTAATTGGAGGAAAACAGACAACACTCAGCACGCAGCTTCCAGTGAGGGTTTATCTCTGTGTTTGAACATGATACTTAAGCCATTAACATAATCCTGCAGTGGCTGTAATTATGTGAATAACCGGGTGGGAAGGAGTCATAAAATAACATGGTATAAAAATAGCACCGGGGAGCACAAACTTGTTTTTATAGACAAAATGAAAGCAGAAGGGGGGATGGAGATGGGGTGTAATGCTGCTGTGTCCCAGGGCTAGCACGGATGGCTGTCGTGGCTTGTACTGAATATGGGTGCCGACTGGGTTTGCACCCATGGGTGTTGGCATTGTCGAGCAACGTGTGGCGGTCCCTGTCCTCCTGGCAGAAATTTGGGGGAGTTAATCGCTTAATCACTGCAGTAGGAGTTGGGTCTAGGTTGCAGTTCCTGGAGGTTCCTTGCCAGCCCGGACACTGCTTTTGTGTTGCAGGGTAGGGGGAAACTGGTTTGGTCCCCGGCAGGAGCTACGAAATCAATACCTATACGGTGCGGGAAGGATGCACGGTGCTAGCAGGGCAGCAGAGCACCTTTGTCTTTCCTGCGGAAATTGGGGATCTCAGCATCTCCAACGTGATGAGCGTTTTGAGACTTTTTGTTTGCCCATAGTACATTTTTGGCTACAGAGTCACCTTTGATGTTTTTTGAAGTGTAAACTGTTTCCACCTTTGGCCTGCTTTAATCTGTTTGATTTTGAGCAGGTTGGTTGTTGAGATCCCCCTGCCCAGGCTGACGCCTTTCCTCCCTGCATATATTGTAGAACATTTGTGTTCCCTTGAAAGCTGTCTGCACGACACGTAACACACAGAGTATTTGTTGCTGCCCACACAGAGGCAGTGATCCCCTTACCACCCTGTGTGCATCCTGAAACTGTCTTAATGTACCGTATCATGGCACTGTAGAAAGTCTGATCTCTTTTTAGCCTGACTTCCTAAGGAGGCTTATGTGATCATGCTCTGTTTATATCTTCAGCCCTCCCTTTGAGAACTTTTGAACCTGCAGGCCACGATCCGCCAAATTTATGAGCTGAAGGTGTTGGCGATAGGAAGGCTGCAGGTTTTTTTGGAGCTGGATAAAGCGGTCATTCCTGGCAGTGACACTGAAGGAAAATACTTCTGTGTCAGCTCGTGGCTGATCAGTCTGCAGGAGAGGTTTGTAAACACCCAGACATAAACCAGCGGTGGGAATTGCTTTTTTTTGCAGACCCTCGGCATGCAGATCCTGCTGCAAAGGCTGCATGGGCCCCCCCAGCTGCTGCTTTCCTCAAGCTCAGCCATGCAGGAGGCCGCTCGGCTGCGAACAGCAAGCCGTGAGTAGCAGAGGGGACGTCACAGTAGCAAATGGAAAGGCTTTCTGCAGTGTTAAGAAAATTGGCAAAATTTGGAAGAAACAGCAAAATTTGCATTCTGAATTTCTGCGTGGTGCATGTCCAAAGCGTACAGGGAAATTGTGAGGGTTGCGGTAATCAGTAGTGTTTTCCAAAGCTCCACATCTTGGAAAAAAGAGACAGAGAATCTCTAGTTTCTGGGTTTTATAAAAAATTTCCAGCACATCTGACACTAGAGGAAATGTTGAATGAAGCTGAGAGCCTACAGCTTCAGGCAGAGGAGAGCTGATTAAAGCTGCATCGCCGTACATGTGTGCATGTATACATACACACGTGCATTTATGTGCATGCGTGCATACGTGGGTGTATGTATCTGTGTATGTACATGTGTACGTAGGCACGTGCTGTGCAGTACTGTGTATTTTGAGCCATTCTAATGGCAGAGGGAGATTCATTATCTTTATTCTTGAGCTTGAGTGCAGTGATAAGAGAAAACTCGTGTGGAGTCTCCTCCTGGAGGACAGGCAGGTACATTTGGGTTACCCTGAGAGCTAAACTGGACCTTGCTGAAACGCGGAGATCCTAAACCCATGCGCTCATCCAGGCTTCGTGCCTTTTTCCTGTGGACACAGAAGGGATTCCCCATGGTCTTGCATGACCTGAGTAAAACAAAAACACAGCCACTGGGTTATATCTCATGAGCAAAACACTTGTGTAAAGTGAAGTCTCCCAGCAACAACCTCAATAAACTAAATCCTTCCCAGGGAGAAAAAGATAATCATCTGAAGAGGCCCGGTATCCCCCTGCTGCGCATCTGTCAGTCAGCCGCCCGTGGAGAAAAGCAGCTCCACTGTGATAACCCCACGGAGAGGGAAGGGGGACCAGATGGGCGGGGGATTAAATCTGCGACAGAAAGTAGGGGAATTGGGACCGACCGTGCTGGCAGCCTTGGTCGCTGCTGGTTCACGTGACGGTACGGGGAACGCAGCAGGACCGGAGGCTGCCGAAGGGGGTCCCTTTCCATCTTGCGCTCTTAGTTACAGCAGGATGCATTTTGGGGGCTGGAGAGTGGAAAGAGCGTGTGTGTGTTGCTGGGGTGGTCCGAGAAGGTGGCCTTGGCAAGCAGGGTCTGCTCCCCAGCGTGTGGGCTCTTTTAGGGAGGTGGCCCTCAGGTCAGCTCTGCATGCCTGGGGGTTTCCAGCATGGTGTGCAGGGAAGTGAGGACTCGGGACATCGGCAGTGCCTTTCCGCAGCTGCTGGAGGGAGCATGTCTGCGCTGCTTTGCCTGGCTTTGCTTCTCAAGGCTGCGAGGCGGATGCTGCAGAGAGGATGGAGGAGGAGCGAGCAGCTGCCCCCAGTGCAACTGGGACAAAGCCCTTTCAGGCTTTGGGCAAGATGATGAAGATGGGGTGGCTCTGCTTTGAGTGAGGTCAGTACTTCCTAAATCTGGTCCCAGGCCCCTTTTTGTGCTCAGAGCCACGAGTGTAGCTTGGCATATCCGCACAGGTAGCGCTGCTGGTTTTTCTAGCTCTCACGATAAGCAAATCTACACGTGGGCTGGCACCAACACAACATCCCAGAGCTCCCGCTCCTCTCCTGCATCCGGGACGGGCATCACTCCTACACCCCCCAGGGGCTGTACACCTCCCACCAGTGCTCAACCCCAGCCTCCTGCACCCCACCAGCCCTTTCCTGCACCTCCGGCTTCTCTTTGCAACCTCAGCCTGTGCTCCGCTGAGCCCCTTCTTGCCCTTCCTGGCTCCTCCTCATCTCCTGGTGGGTCAGCCACAAGTCGAGGAGCTCACAGAGATGAGAACTGTGTCTGCAGAAGCTCTCGCTCTTGTTTAGAGGAGACAACGCATGACCCCTGTCACAGCCACAGCAAGAAGCAGCTCTCATTTTGCTATTCCACATTAATTAGGAAGAAATGGGAGAATTTAGGAGCGCGGTCTATCTGTCATGGCAGCTGTTGTGAGCCTATTGATTTCAGTGCAGTTGTCCCAGATGTGCATGGATGAGAAGGAAAAAGGAATTAAGCAGTGATGACTCTGGGTGCCTGATGCAGGTGCTCCTCTGGTTAAATTGAGGGGTTTTGCCATCATGTTAAAGGGAAAGGAAAAAGCAACTCCTGACTTCAGCAGTCAGACTTCAAAGAGCTTTCCTAGGTGCACGGCTGAGTTTTGCAGCTTGGATTTGGGATACGGGCAGGTGATGGCAAGCAGTTACTGCCTGCCTGCTGAGCACATGCACAGTCTTAGCCAGCGTGGATGGTAGCACAGATTTCCAAAATTTTTCGCTTAACTGTGACTATTCCTTGAGCTCAACGAGTTACGCTAAGGAGCACTTGGGACACTTCTGTGCCCGTGCATCATGACCAGCACGCGTGGGTGGGGAGGATGGGAAGTGAAGGGTACCCCACCCTGATGCAAACTTGTTCAAGTGAAATGCAGAGGGATCGGTATATATATGGATATCTGATCACACACCTCCTGCTGCGCTGCAGAGGCACTGCTAGTAAGATCCACTGTAAATGTTTTGATGACATAGCAACCACAGCATTGCTGGTTTGACTGATTCTGGCACCATTTTCCTGCTTACAAAATCAGAAATGGTCTCACTGCCCTGACCTCAAGTGGTTGCGTTTCTGCCGTGCGTATGCTAACTATTGAAATACCTTGATTAACGAGACTGTTCATCTTAGCATCACCCTTAGGGTTACATAAAGGCAAACATCTACCACTGGTAGCTAAACAGATCTACTTGCAGAATAGTTTACGAACTAAAACAGGATATTTGGATTGCTTTTTGTGCAAGACATGTAGCTGCTTCTCTGCGTGGCTTTGTAACAATAACAGGTCGTCTGTCGGTCATTATAATTTTCAACATAGAGCAGAAGAGAATGCCAATTAGTGTTTGTATAGATGGAGCTAAAAGTTTTTGTTCCGAATTTCTAGGACGCAGCTCTGAGCCCACTGCACACACAGTGTTTTCTGGCAATTAAAACCACTGCTTTCTCAAGAAGAATTAAAATGTCCTAAAAGAAATGTCATAAAACATCAGCAAAAAGGCTGTGAGCAAAACTGTCAGATGCCTCGACTCTTCTTAATATTCTCCTGTTTTTTTTGGCTTCTTGTATTTTTGGGGATCTTTGAAGTAAGAGTTCCAGTTGCTTCCATGCACTTCTCCAGTGCGTTTTGACCAACTTGTCTGTGATGACTTGTCATTGCAGTAGTCGTCAGGGACATGTTGCATGACTCGTCCAAATGTCACTTAGGATGAAGACTGCTGAAAAGGTTCTCCAGCAAAGTCTTTGTCTTTTTTTTTTTTTTTGGTATGTGAACGTTGTATTGTATCCTTTGATTCCTAACTATTTTCCTCCTTGCTGCATCAATCTGATTTTCCGCCTTTACTCTTCAATCTTCATGAAACTAATTTAAACAAACAAACAAAAGATTTCTGAAGCTAGATGTTTTTTGGCTTGGAAAATCTTTGAAGCTTGAATTTCCACTACCTTCATTTTCCTGCTGTTATCTTGGTAGCCTTTTGCTCATGGACACAAGTCTTCCAAGAGTCTGCTTTTCTGCTAGCATGTGTGCCAGACTTCGGTACTTTAATAACAGAATTTGACTGTAGGACTTTTTGGACTGGCTTTCTCATTCTTCTGCGTTTATTATTTTTGGCCTATTAATTCTGATAGGTGTTAAATTTAATTATATGAAGTTGAACTTGATTATTTAACCTTAATTAAGCCGCTCTGGGTTTCCATTCCTCAAATCACTTAAGAAAGTATTACAGTATTCCCCTTCTGGTATGACCTACATTAGGAGTGTTGGCTAAACTTTTAAAACTGAAGAAGAGAGGGATGGCTCATTGCTTCCCTGAAGTGAATGCTGTTAAGACCCAATGTTAGAGTTTGGCACGGTGGAGATGTCACGGGAGGAAGCAGGAGGGCTGCTGCAGGTATTCTGTCTGCTGTGACACCTTCTCCTGTTTGACAGGTGTTTGAGTCCATGGGTGGCCCTGCCCCATCTTAAACACATGGGTAGTGCTTTGCCATAATAAAAGCCTGCAAATACGATTTTATTTATTTACTTCTGTTTTTGAAAAATACCTTTCCTGGTTATGAATTTCAGGGTCTGCTTATTATCTCGTTGAAATTATCTCACACCCAAGTGTGTGGGACCTTTTCCTTGAGTGTGGCATGAACTTCAGGTTAGGTAGTATGGGCTGTCTAAACCTGTATTTTAAAATTACAGTCCATCTTGTTTTATCCAGGGGCTTCAGAGCTGACTGTTAATAAATATTGACTCAGACATTTAATTGAGTATAAAACATAATGCGGTCCTGGGTTTATTTTTGAAGGATTGAACAGTTATGATATGCAGATTTTCATCTGTTTTCTATTTAATTTATGTACCTTCCTGTGTGGCACACAGTAGGCAGTCCTTATGAGATACTGCAATTCTTCAGTAGTATAATTTAATTACTTGAAGCAAATGATCCGTCTTTACCGGGTGGAACATGCGACAATTGCTCTGCTTTAATGAAAGGAAAAATTAAGCTGTGAATAAAGCTATAGGGCTTTGGGGGGATTGGGGTCCTCAGCTCGGGTAGCAGGGGCCGAAGGAAGGTTTTGAAGGTGGCTCTGGTGGGGGCTCTCACCCTGCCAGCCCCAGCCAGCGGGTTGAGCCGTCCTCATACACGTATTACAGAGATCCTCCCCTGATCTGATTCCACCTGATTATACATCTGGTCTCCCTCTTCAGTTTGCCTCCTGTGTGAGCTGGCGATCTGCTGCTTCCCATCCCAGGTGGTCACTCTGGACTTAGGTTAGCATCTGGGGAGTCTGGTGGAGAGCTCTGCATTGTCTAAGTTACAAGTGAAGCACAAATACGTGGAAATTTTTTCTAAGGTAGCACATCACTTCTAAGGAAATGAGGAAGTGATGTAAAATACATGACTGGTTAGTTTGCCACTTGAGTAAGGAATGGTTTCTAGAGGACATGAATTATGCACTAAGTCATTTTTGATGTTAGTCTTATTTGTGATTTTTAAAGTGGCTGTGGCAGTGGCATTCTGAAAATACTTTAAATAGTCAGAACCTATGGCAAAGAGCTACCCCAAAAAAAGACAGTTACCTTCCTGAGAAAACCATTGGCAATTAGGCAATCTTGCCTTGGAGAAGAAAGTCAGACCTTGGTCCTATGACTTTGATACTTGCATTGCTTTAAGCACAAGGTTGGTCTTGTTAACCCTTGTAAGACTGAACAGCAGGAATAAAGTTATGCGTATGCACACGTATGGGTAGGATCGAGGCGTAAACCCCCTGAGCCTCAGACCTGATCTGTACCTCTGAGTTTGTGACTTCCCAGTGCAGCGCTCCTGTGAGAAGAGGTGGACGCAAAGGTCTGAAATCAAATCCAGGCTCCAAGGGTGATGTAGACAAATCACTTCACCGTGTGATCAAATGGCGTTTGTCATGCTCTTTTTTCCCCACTCTGCCTCGTCAGTGTAGGAGGTGAGTCCCCCGGGGCAGGGACTGCATCGTGCGTGCAGCAGATGCAACCCTCGCCTGGTGGCATTACCTAAGCAGACTTGGTAATAACTGGGATGAGTTTGGCTCCTTGATATCAATTAAACTAAGTTCAGACGAAGCCTCTCTGAAGAGCTGAATCAGCATAATTCCTTGGTGGAGCTGGGGATGTTGGTGCTAAGAGGTCTGGTTTATAAATGTATTAAAAAAAAATCCCATGATGCCACCACGTAACGAAGTAAAAGGTATTCTGGGCCACATTTGGCAGTTATTTGAGCTTCAGTGATGTGCAAAGCCTCGTGTCAACTGGAGATCTTTTCCCTGTCTGCACAGGCGGTGTTTTTACCAAGCGTTCAGAGTTTTTCCCTGCGTGTAGAAATACCATTGCTCATTGAGTTGATTGTTGCTGTTCAGTGATTGAGTCATCTGTGTAACGCTGCTGGCAGCTGCTGGGAGGCTGAGGTGTAAGCAGTGGGGCCTCATCCTGCAGGGCTCCCAGTACCCAGCAGCAGTTTGGTGCTGGAGGTTGTCTTGAACCTCACCTCTGCCAACGGTGTGGGGCTCGTTGGGTTTGATCCTGCCAGAAACACCTCTCCTTTCTGTTGGCTTCGGCGGGTGTGAAGCGTGTCTCACTGTTCCTGGGCCCAGGATCCTGAGCAGCAGCCTGTGAAGGACAGACCTCTTTCTTGGCAGAGATGGAAAGAAAAGCTTGAGTTGTGCTGCAGACCGGAGGCTGGCCTGGGTCCCAGCCTCAGTCTCGGTGCACTTCTCAGTGTTTTGAGGATACGCCGAGACACCAATACCTTGGTAGCGGTGGTGAAGAGACTCCTTCTGAAGATCCTCTGTTAAATCTCTGCTTTGAATGAGACCTTGAAGAGATCTGGACCTGCTTCTCTCACCACAGCTAAGCTGCGTAACCACACAGCCTCTCGCCATGGGAGCACTGTCATCACCCTTTTCCCCTCCTTGGCAGTTTCATAAATAACACCTGCATTTCTAAGGAAGCAGCTGCATTTGTGTGCTGAATGCAGCCCAAGTCCATAAGTAGCTTCAGATCCTCCAGCCGTATTTTTGACAAATATGCTATGCCCATTTAAAAAAAAAATAAGAAATGGAAAACCTCTATTTCAGTTTTCGTCAGACACATGGCTGATCTTTCTGTTGGTCTCTTGGTCTCTCTTGACTTTTCCGTAACTGTTTTTCACTTTTTACCAACAGGATGAGCACTTTCCAGCTGTGCTGAGTGATTGTCCTCGTAGAAGACGTTTCTTCAGCCTGCAGTAGCCGTGAGCTCCAGCGCATGCTGGTCCTGTGATTCTCAGCGCCGTGGGATGAGACCTCCTGGTCGGCTCAACCCCAAGGTGGGTCCGTGCTCAGCCTTTCCTTTGTTAACTCCCCAGGGCTTTTGTCATGTATTTCTCCTTGTCTGGCAGCTCTGTCCTTGATTGCAGTGCACACTCCTGCAAATCCAGAGCAGCCCCTGATTGCCGGGTGCCTACCACTGTAGGTGGTGTTTCTGTTTTGAAAAGGAGAGTGTTCAGTGGCAAGTAAAACGTTTACTCGTGGAAAGCTGCAGCATCTGCAATCCCTGGTTGTGTTTCTGGTAGCAAGTTCAATATCTTTGCCATAATAACAGTAATTTAAACAGGTACTGTTGACTGAAGGACAATTAGAGAGTGTTGAATTTTATGTTTGCCTAATATTCACTACAAGCTGCCACTGAGCCTCATTCTGCTGATATTTATAGTACTACGACTGAGCGACTCCTTTTAAATCAGTGGCAGTAAAGCCATGTGAAAACAGAGGAGCATTAGGTCTGGCACCCGGTGCAGCTCCCAGCGGCATGCTGTGGTGCTGTAGGTGGTCACAGCATTTTTTCTGCTCCTGCAGAGATTCCTACACAGCTGCTCTCCCTGACAGCCTGATTTATGCCCTGGGATTTATGGAGCTGAACAAATGGTTGTAGAAAAGTGATGCACTTCATTGCACTTGGACCAATTTTCCCAAGCCAGAGGGCAAATCCCCTCTTCTCTACCTGTGCTCTGTTTGTGCAGCTGCTGTGCATCCTCTTCGATAGCCTGAAAGCTGCAGATTAGAGGATATTTCAAGGGGCCTAAGGAGTCACTTATCCTCCTTTGGGAGTTGAGCTCAGGAGCGGTGTAGGTGTTGCCACATCTTCCCACTGGCTGTGACCTTGCTGGGGGATGCAGGAGGGTATCAGGGCCAAATCCAACAGGGCATGTGGAAGCAAGTTTGATCCCATTTTTCACATTAAATAGAGAATTTCAGGGTGTCCATGAGCAGAACCATTCTCTAACGTTAGGGTATAATGGTCCTCTTGTTAAAATCGTTATTTATTGCCTCTCCTAAATCTATTTGAGTGGACTTAGTACAGTGTAATGTGAATTAGGATCACTGCCATGAAAGTAAGACACGTCTCAGAGCTGAGCCTTTGGGTCTTTTATTACGTGATTTCCCTGGAGGGAAAAGAGACTTGTACCTGCAGTTCAGTAGGGGAAATAATGGGTTAATCACACAAAACAGCCAAAGCAGGGTAATGGCAAAAGTGTTTTTTTTTTTTCTGTTCAGAATGAAAACTGGAGAAAAGTTCTTTAATTTCATTTAGATTTACTGAACCTTTGGTCTCAAAGCTCATTTCAGAAAGGAAAGGGAGCACTTGGTTTTGTCTCCACTAACCACTTTGATAGTCCAAGAACTTGTTAGCGCTGCCCAATTTAATGAAGTGTGCAAATTAAGAGTTTTGTCTATTCCCTCCACTTTCTGAAGTGTAACTGAGGCCCAAACTGACCCATTCATCAACAGTAAGTTTGCACAGATGTTGCCAGGTTTAAGAGTTCACCTATAGAGTCTTTGCTCGTGGTGACAAACGGACCAGAAGAGACCAGGCCAAACTCTCCGATCCCAGCTTGAGTTCTCAGCACTCTGTGGTTAAGAAATGCAGATTTCCATGTTTGAACTGAGCACATCCAGTCTGGAGCATCGCCAACACCACAGAGTTGCTGTTTCCATGGAGGCAGCTGTGAAACCAGATTTTTCCTTTAAAGAAAGGAAAAGCATGGGACAAAGCACATGTATTCCAAATGGGTGGAAGTTCTTTACCAAACGCTGGCAGAAAGTGAGCCCCCTTTGGCTGCTCCTTTATAAATGAATTTCATAGAAACCAATTGCAGGCTCATTTTTGCAGAGAAACACAAATCACCCACATGTGCTGGGTGGCTTCTGGCATTCCCAGGGCCATGGATGGAGATGGGGCATTACCGATCTCAGAAAGCCTTGCTTACAGCAATGAGAGAGAGGGGTAAAAAGGGCTGAGCTTGAAGCGGTTTTATGGATTTATGAAACCCTCCCTGTGGGGGAAGGGAGCTGCTGAGGCTTTGTCTGTTTCTAATACATTCAGTTCTGAGTGATCAGGGTGCTGGGAGAAATATTCAGGGCAGACCCAGCAAAGCAGACCTGCAGCAGCCACCACATGATGCAGAGTTAATGCTGTTACTGTTGCTTCGTCCTCTGTAAAATGCGGCTGAATAAATCCTCCTCCTTGCCCTGCAAGAGCTGCTCCGTTGGCTTTCCCCTTCAATACTGGATCAAGTCAAAGCTACTTTGTTGATTTAGTGCCTTCTCTTCTGGCCTATCCTCCCTTACTCGATTTTCTGTTACGTCTGTCCCTTCTGGCTCAGCCTCCACCTCCTCTACCAGCCACTCATGTTGGTATCTCTGTGCTGCTCTTGTCTTCCCAGAGAAACCCAGCACGATTTCTGCGTTCGTGCCTATCACTCTGCTCTCATCTCTCCCTGAGAATCTGTTTGTGGTTTTCCTTATAGGTATTTTCTCTTCCTTGTGTTCTTGCTGCAAGCACTTGCATCAGGGCTTTTTCTTAAATACTGGAAGCATCCTTCAATGTAGCTGATGTCACAGCAAATAAATGTGACTCAATGATTTTGCTGGTTGTGTGGCGTCACAGCCCCGTGGCGGTTCCCCACCTGCGTGACGAACAGTTGCACGCTGAAAGTTTTCTGCAGGTTTTTTTCCGTTTTTTTGTGTTAGGGCAAAAGAGCTTGGTGCTGATTAGCACTAGATAAAACTGTGTATTGATGGCTCTGGTAATGGATAGTGCTGCTCTTCCTATTTTCTTATTCAGCAGGATAGATGGACTTAATAATGAGAAAACCTTGCCATGAAGATCACATAAACCACTGAGCAGATGAAGCATGGGGCGAACAGGAAAGGCGTCAGCGGGAAGCAGATGGGCAGCACAGTGTGTGGTTTGCCTGGCATTTGTTGTTTTGCAATAGGAAGCTCAGAAATGAGTTACAGTGGGACCAAAGAAAGAGGAAAAACACTGAAACCCATAAATATTCAGAAGAGCAGAAGAAACAAATGTATTGACCTAAATGACCATTGGTGACTCAAAAGCTTAAAGGCAGCGTATTCAAATTGTAATTGTGCGTTAAGAGCATGAAGGCATGTGGACAAAATGGGGCTGTGAAGGAGGAAACGGGACGCTGCTGACTTACGGAGCAAAATACAAAATAATGGAAATAGTTTATTTGAGAGTCTACCCTCGTCTGCTCTGACCACAGAGACCCTTGACAAATTAGACTTGTGAGTTCGTATTTTGACTTCTGCCAAAAACAACTCAAGTACTGCTACCTTCCTCTGAGCAGGGATTTTCATTAGGCTAATTCGGTCAATAATTAGGTCTGAATCATCGCCATGTGATTCATCCATATGAATTGCAGACTGATTGCAATTTTTGTCTGTTTCTCCCAGCTGAAAGCAAGCTGACCTGCAGGTTTGTGCTTTGTTGCATCCATAGGAAAATGTTGCTGTACTGGCCCATCATCATTTTTTCCTCATTCCAGATTTTTTTTAAATAAGCAGAAGAGATTAGCTTGAGTGGAAGGCTGAACTGACCTCTTTCAAAAAAATCTCTTTTGTGGAGAAGCTTGAATTACAGCCTCACTTTTATTCCTGCAATTTAATTGATCCTTTTACAGATGAGATCCCACCAAAGTACAGCGATTGATTAAGCCTTAAGACTCTCAGACTTTTGAAAGCTGATTCTCTTAGACAGAAAAGGTACAGCACCTGTCCTGAAACCTGCCATGTTAATAATTTGTTAATATTAAGTCCTGACTTTAGGCATCTAGTGGTTTCTTTTACATTTGTTTTTGTTTTTATTCTGTGTCCTTGTAACCATAATTTGTGTATATTGCCTACCTAGCCCCTGCAGTGCCTGAATTTGCCTCTTTGCATCTCTATTGCTTTGTTCTGTATTTATTCATTTTAGTGTATGATGACATCAAGGAAAATCCTTTTTATCTGTTGCCATGAAAAGCTATTCTGCTAGGGACAGTTCTTTGAGCACGTGTAATTTTGCAGCAAACACCAGGAGTCAAAAATGCAGAGTGGAGTAACTTAGCTATCGGTAACCTGAGGTGATAATGAGCATAGCAACAGAGTTGGAGATGAAGGTGGGTTTGAGATGAAGTTTTGAGAGAGTTTGAAAGGTTATTTTGCATAAATAGGTAACCGAGGAGCAGTGCAGAGAAGATGGGCAGAAGCTGATGGAAGTAGTTCTTGGGGAACCAGCCCCTATGCAGCATGGGCACAGGGAGCAGAGGAATGGCAAAACTGAGAGCCCTGGAAAACGGGTGATGTGGAAGAGCTGCAGAGATGCCTGACTCTGCTCAGAAAGTGAAAATGGAGGAGGAAGATACTACTAAGTTCTCTTCACACACTGTTCAGATTTTAAGTGTGCCTTTAGCCAAGAGGAAAAAAAAAAAACAAACTCATAGTTCCTCCTCCCCCTCATCTGTAATGTCCTTGCTCTGATTATTACCAAGTGTGGAATCATTTGCCTCTGGAAATGTGATGGATGCCAGCAGTGCTGGAAAGCTGTCAGTGGGGTGAAAAAGAGAAAAAATCTTTTCTTATGTTTCCTGGAGCAGAGTTCAGTGGAGCATTTCAGATGCTTGCTTTCAGATTATTGCTGTTCTGCTCTGCCTATAACTCGCCTTTTCCTCTGAATTAGAAAACTATCTATTAATAAGCTGATAGGTGAGTCGTGTTTTTGCACGTTAGTGTAATTGGTACACTCCCGTGGGGATGAACTCTTTTAATGTTAGAAAGCAGAAAAAAATACATGTATTGGATTTTCTAAGTCAGAAATTTCTGCCATTCTTTTTCCTTTCTGATGAACATAGGCTTTGCTGGATTCAGAGTAGATAATGTGCAGTTCAGCCTTTGTCCATCTTTACAAAACATCGGTTCACAAAATCTTGGTGAAGGAATACAGTTTAAGTCACTGAGACTTTGGTTTCCATTGAGACGTGGGAGACAGTGGCAGCAAAAGGGAGGGAAGCAGGCACTGGCGTGTTGAATGGCTGGAGTAGTTTTTACCGCTGTTTATTCCCAACTCACTTCCCCAGCTAATTTCATTTTGAGTGAGGACTCAGCATCTGCCAAAGCACAGTGTGATAGCGGGGTTGAGCTGGCTTCAGAACAGATCCGATGCATGGAGAAAGGTGTTGGGCGTGTTGGTTTGGCAAGTGGATGATTAACGTTCAGTTGCACATCATCATCACCGAAAAGCAATGCTGAGAGCTTCTGTTTGAAGGGTCGGGTGCAAACCTGGCGTGTTAGAGAAAGTAGTGTATCACTATGTTAATCTTTTTTTCTTTTCATTTAGCCATTATTCTTTCAAAAGAGTAGTGACTTTGGGTTTCTGTGCAAGATCTCCTCTAGCCTGTGTTACAAAGCAAGGGAAATAAGCTTTCTCAAATAAAGTCAACCACGTGCCTTCTCACCTCCGCCTTTGCACGTGCTGTCACCATTTAGGGTTATTTTTCCCATCCTGCTATACAGGGAAATAGACAGAGAAGAAAGTGGCTCTTTCTATGGTCAGAGCCCTCTCCCACTGAAGCCAACAACAGCTGAATTGGGACCCAAATGGTGAGCCAGAAAGCAAAAGACTGCGATGAGACAGCTCTACACCAGGGCACAGATGAAAGGGATGTGAAGCTGACTTTGAGGGAGGTACGAAACACACAGCAGCAGGTACCCAGCTTGGATCTCATCAGGTACACAAAAGCAGGATTTCCCCTAGCAATTCTGATAATGACACGATGAAGTTTGAAGCTCCTGGAATTTTGGGAGTTTTCTTCAAGTTTTGAAACTCTCTCCCAGTAAGTCAAACTGGGAGAAATAGTCTTGACATCCATCATAAATACGTTTTTTTTTTCATTTCTCCGTAAAATACCTACCTGCATATTTGGAATTAAAAAAAAAAAAAAAAAAAGGAATATACTGAATCAACTGATTTTTTAAATGGCACCAAG
Organism: Chauna torquata; assembly: GCA_013399475.1. Lineage (NCBI taxonomy): Eukaryota > Metazoa > Chordata > Aves > Anseriformes > Anhimidae > Chauna > Chauna torquata. The sequence goes on from VXAL01004229.1 coordinate 631,408, forward strand.
GATAGTGTAGGTCCGCTTGGCACCTCCATTGCAGATACAGCTTTTCCAGCCTGAGCCCCCGCAAGCGAGAGAGGAGAAGCTCACATGGACTTTGCACTGATTTATTCATATCACATCTCGTACGTGGGCGAGCTGAGCCTTCAGCTTTTGGCGTCCTGAGCATTGGTTACTTTCAAGGACATGCCACAAGTAAGAAACACATGGAGATTTGATTATCTTATTTCCATTTAAAACATCTAGCCTATATGTAATTAGGAGAAACAGTGGTTATAATAACAGAGTTCATTACCTTCGGAGTACTACAGGGGAATTACTGGAAAAGGTATTGTACAGCCCACTATGTTTTGCATAATCATTTGAAAAGCCATCCAGGACTTCTTCCTGCATTTATCCTGAAGAAGCTGGAAATAGTTTAGAAAAACTTGCTGTCAGTAGCGCTGAACTCAAGGCTGCGCACTGCACACGATTGCACAAGTCAGGGTGGGTGCACAGGGAGCAGCCGAAGGCTGAGTCAGGCTCTGTTGTACTGAGATTTTGTACATTAATGAACGCTGACGAGCTGAGAGCGACGGGCACGTAGCAGAGCCAGCAGCAGGGCTGTGCTGTGTGTACAGTGCATGGAGATGCCACCAGGGAAGATCCCCTGCCACCCTCCTGTGCCAGCCACCCCAGGGCAAGGAGAGGGGATGCCTTCCCCAGTGCAGGGAAGTTTGTTGAGTCGAGTTTGTTGTCTGGGGCTATTTTTTCCACTGCTAGTGTTGGTAGAGCATGGTAGGAATGACAGAGGGAGGCATGCCTCGATCTCTTCCGTAGGGGCTGCGCAAGTGCGGCATCTCCTGCAGTTCCATGCAAAGGTGCTGCGTGCTGCTGGCCTCCAGCTCACAGAGCTGTCAGGGGAATATCTGAACACCCCAAGTCATCCTAAGGGGAAAATGTGCCAGGAGCAGAGGTGGCTTTAATACTGGAGGGGGTCTCAATGGAAAACTTTGAAAAAAACAGGTGTGCGTGCCTGCTCATGCGCAAATAACGCAGTGGAGGTTTAAGAGAACAGCATCATTTGAACTGAGAGGTATGGGTGGTGGCTTGTTACCAGGACCCTACTAATGAGAGAAATGGAAAGCAGTAAAAATGAAAAACATTACCTTGTAAAAGATCTTGGGGAACAAGACTTGGAAAGAGTTTAAGGAAGGTTACAGGGGCTCTGGTGGGGAGGGACCCTGGCCCCAGGCAAGGAGTCTTTGCAGGAGTATTGGTGAGCACCTGGATGACCCGGTCTCCATCACATCACACCGGGTGGCTACCTACCCTCTTCTTGGTGGTTTGGCAACGTGATCCGGAGTCAGCAAATGCAAAAACTGCCGCTGACTTCAGTAGGCTTCAGACTACTTCAGTAAGGGAGGGAGCTACTGCCTGGAAGAGCTTATGCCTGCTTTCTGATAATGGGTAAAAAAGCAACTGCTGGGAATAAGCCTGCCTTGGAGCAGGATTGAAGCTCAGAGGTTCCCTCTCAGCTCTTCCTGATGGCTCTTTATGCCAGTAATGGCATGCAGCTGTTGCTGTGCAACACTCTGTGGGTCTCCTTTCCTGGTCTGCTGTAACAAGAGGAGAAGTAACTTCTCTCCAGTTAAAACCAGCTGGGATTAGGTACTTGGTTTTTGTGAGCTTTTGTGTTTGTGTGTGTAAATGCATGTACATAAGTAGCCTTCAGTCTTTTTATTCTATTATTTTATTATACAGAAATATGTATCTTAAAATTTTGACTGTGGACATTGCTCAGAGGCTGTCAGCCAGCAAAGCGCATGAATAGGTCCCTGCAGCTGACAGTATGCTCACCAACTTAGCAGGAGATGTTGTTGTGTCCTTTCTGAATGCTGTGCTCAGGTTTATAATAAAATGAGAATATCCACTCTGTTTTTTAAAAGGGCTGATAAAGAAGTTGATTTTGGAGCTTCTGTTACGAAGATAACATCTATGAAGGCTTTCTATATGCCATGTCTTTACTGTGCAAAAGTGCTGTGCAGAGCGTGATCTTAGCAAAATTCATCTGTAGTCTTGTCTCCATGCAGATAATCCCACAGCCTTCTGTGGCCATGGGTTTACAGGAGCAGACCGAAGGTTTTCAGTGTCCGCAGGGCAGGGCCTGGTATTGATCCTTTGTAACTTCCAAGTGTATTCACTGATTTCCTGTTAATTTAGTAGTTGTGGAGTTTGAAGCTTTTTGCTAAGCAATGAAAATGTTCATTCTTCTTCAGCATTTCTCTCAGGAGGACAGCTGAATAGGATTAGAAGGTACACTGTAATATTTTGCAAACTGCATACATAAGAGTTCATTGTAGCAGAAAAAATGGCTGCTCTCGCACCAGTTTTGTCATTCGGTTTGGCAGCACTTGGCAGATACCGTAATTGTCACATTACTGCGTATTTATAGGGATTCTAGGGATCCTCAGGTCACAGAGATTGAAGATGAATTTGGTAATCAGGTACAGCAACCAGGTGGAAAGTGTGTTACTTGTTGAAAGGGCAGCCTGTTCTTTTCACGTGTACTGGAATAATCTCAACAAGATTATGTGGCCTACCAAATATCGGCATGTACCAGCAGCGGACTAGCTCTAGGCAGGGTCTCCTGCTATGGCAAAGACCTCTGAAATGTCATCGCGGGTTGCAGTCTGCAGCCTGTGTTGGTTGCACAGGGAGAAACCTGTTTTTTCCCCAATCCGAAATGAAGTTTTTGGTTCCCCAGTAATTAAACTTTGGTTTGTGAACAGTGTAACTATTGAGAGTTGAACAGCCTCCGTGTACATTGACCTACGGATCTGAATTGTTTTACTCGTGCACATCCCAGGTCATACTCATCTTTAAAGAGCAGCTCTTTGAAATCTCTTCCTTATTTTGACCCCGTGAGTTTTGACCTGGGTCCAAGGTACACAATACTTGCAACCCAGTGGAACTGAAGACATACTTGATGTTAATGGAAGTGGGAGACTCTTGGCTTATTTTCTTCCACTCATGAACGTCTGTGCAATCCTGTCTCCTAAAGCGCTGCAGGTTTCAGGTGGAAGAAACTGTTATCAGTTCTTTGGAGGCATTTTGCTTAACACTTTTCAGTGGGCATGATAATCGAATCATTTGGATTTCCAGGAAGACGGTTATGACAAATTGCTGCAGGAAGGAGTTCTTTAAAACTCGGTAAAAAGAATAAAATAGGTTTTCAGTAGTATGCATGGAGTGCAGAGGCTAACTTACAGGCATATATTGTAAAGATTTTATTGTCATTCATTTGCAGTGTCTTGAATAATTTGAGCATCATGACCATCTTAAAATCATCCTTCTAAAACCTTTATGTTGCCCCGTGAAGCACACAGTAAGTCATCTCTAATGCCCATCTAGAGCACAGACAATCTTCAGATCAGCTGAGACAAAAAGTAATCAGGGAGTTTATTGAATCATATGTTCAAAAATTTCAGGAAAAAACTAGGCTGACATTTCTGGAGTTTTAGCTTTTTTTAAATAGCTTTTGAGTTTTATGTTTCTCTTCATTTAAGAACAAAAGGAAAACAGTGAAAATGAAATACAAGTTTTAGTAGGACAAAGTGTTTCATTTGACCTTGAACAGTAATTCTGTTCTGGTAAAAGTAATATTTCTATTTGGATCTGAACTCCTTCTGCACACTTATTTCTTATCTCAGCCAGCAAACTTCGCAGTCCCTTTTTTCACTGAGTGCTAACCCCAGGCCCCCACCTCCCAGAATAACTGTGTGTGTTTCCTTAATGCATTTTTTGCACCCACTTTCTCCGCTTGTCCTTTGGTTTCCCAGTTGTATCAGCAGCTTTGTTGGAGTTGTTTTGTAATGAAGTTGGGAATGAGTGAGCTAACGAGCCTCCTTGCCCTTGGAAGCAGTGGTGAATGCAACAGCAGTCATCATGCAGAGATTTCTCTTCCCCCCTCTCCCCCAGTTGGTAGTGTATTTTTGCTACTTAGACTTCAAGAAGAATCTTTAATCCCAGATGCAAATACATTAAATTCGTGTTTTCCTGGGATATAAAAGACTCAGGGTCTGGAGGCCACCAGCACAATTTCCCTGGGTAGGCCAGGAGCCATGGGCGCTTGGTTTCCATGGGATGACGGCCAAGTTCTTCACTTCGGTGTAGGCTCTGCATCTCCCCTTCTGTGATAGATAGGACTTCTCAGAAAAAAACTTCGCGATCTTGCCTTTGCTCACAGACTCCTTGTTACGATGGCATTTTTTCAACTAAACTGCCTCGTTTGGAGCATTGGGTGCAAAGTCAGTTGGTCTGGGCTGCGGGCTGGGGAGGGATGATGCCATGTTGTTCAAGCAGGGACGTGTCTTCTGGAAGAGAAGCGGTATTTTGACATCATTGCCTAAAAGCTTCAGAACTGAACTGGCTTATACATGTGGTCATATGGCAGTTTTTCTCGGTGTTTCTGGACCAAGGTTTTAGGAGTCTTCTTGACTGGTCTTATAGACAACTGGCAGCCTACTTTCCTTGTTTTTTTGAGAGGCTGAAAGTGGCCTTTTGAACCATTTCAGATGAAGCACTTCCTCCTGAAGAGGAAAAGAATGCCCTTCCCAGAAACGGAGTATGGATGGGCTCAGCAAAATGCTATAATTCACGTGTGTGTCTTTCCTCTGAAGGAAGGAATCGGTGCCGCTTTCTGTTCCAGCATTGTCTCTGAGTAGGTGGCAGTGGTGACCATCGGGGATGCAGCAGCCTCTCCAGTTGTTCAAAACCTAAGTGCAGTCAAAAATCATTTCTATTTTAGTCCTTTAAAAGCTGGAAAACAATTAAAAACTCACACTGACATTCATCTTTCTGGATTTGCACTGATTCCCCAGAGGTAAAAAAATATTTTTTTTTCATTCAATTGCATCTGATTTAACTTTATATTACAGTTTTTGTTTGCTTTTCTGGGGCTGGTCTCAAAACTAAACTTCCACATTGGTTTCACAGATGCAGCATAGAGGGTCTCCATTCCTCCCTAAAACCTTTTATCTCCTGATTAAATTGAGAATGGGTGAAACCCGTCACTTCCTAATTGATGTTTGGAGATCTCAAAGCACAAAGTCTACACGGCAAGATCTCTTAGCTCTGAAAAACTCAACGTTGAGGAATTGTTCAAATGCATTTGTTGGTTGTGGTGGATGATCCAAGTGGAGGAGGACTGAGCAGGCATTGCTTTATAAACATCCAATGTTCTGTATAAAAAACTTACAGTAAACTTTCTGAAGGAGATAATGAACAGTAAGCTCTAGCAAACCCTTGAAGAGATCAATTCTCATTTTTAATACGGAAACCAAGCATTGCATGACAGCCACTCAGTAGATAATAGGAAAAGAATTGACTTTCAAACCAGTTTTTCAGCAGTATGCAGAGTGAGAAAAAAGACAAGAAAATATGTAAGAAATAAAAATTTAAAGTAGAATCTATGCATTTTCAGTTTATTGTAGATCATGGAATTATTTTTCCTTCACGTTAGAGTGATACAGAGCAAAACCCCATATCAAGGTAGGAAACCCACAGTGATAACAGGAAGCATGATTTTAATCTTCCAGGTACTTGCTGTGGGTACGTTAATCTGTGGACATGTTTGTTTGCATTTTAAAGATATTTTGACATAGCAAGTAATCTGATTTTGTTCCACTTAGTAAACTCTTACAGGTCAGAAGATGTGTTTCATCCAAAAGAATATTCTTGTTATCAGAGACTCTCCATTAATAATGCATTAGGTAGCATTCATTTCTGTTTGTCATTCATCGCAAAGCAATCTTTATTACAAATGAAAATGGTGACGGAAAGAGCAATTCCTGAGAGCCAGAGCTCCTGCCTCATTCGCGGCTTGGTTCTGTAGCACATGGTGCTGTCACAGGTGTACATCCCCATCCAGTCCCCGTTGTGCTTGTCACTGCCTGCCCCGGGCATGCTGACTGCATGCTGGAAAATAACCTGTGCTGGTGGAGGCACCCCAATAACCCACTTCAGTCATTGGTACGGCTGTAATGCTGGCTTTGCAACCACTGGGGAAGAAATTCAGTTTCAGAAGGTTAAAACTAAAGCTTTACATGCAAAAGCAGCAACAAAAAAAGTGATTTGAATGCCTGAGTGCCCCATTCACTGTGCTGCGCGTCGGTGGCAATCTGTTTATTTTGCCGAGGCTTTGCCAGCCAGCCCACTGAGGATGTGGCCGAGAAAGCAGAGAAGGTGTAACCTGGTGCATGATCGATCAGAGCAAGTTTCCAAGTGCTTTTCAGCCAGTTTACGAGTCCTTTCTCTTGACAGATGTACGTTTTCATATCCCTGCAGTTCTTACTGTACAGTCGCCCCAGCCCATAGAAACGTTGACATTCAGAATTAAGTAATATTGTTTCACCACTCTAGTTTTGATATTTTCTGCAGGGTTTCCTGCTCTCTCTGGCTTTCCTGATATCACATTTATTCTCGGCAAGTCTCTTCCTTTTCCTGAATGTTTTTTTGCTAATTCAAAACATAGAAAGAGTAGCTGTTTCTGGGTCCTTAGCTACATCCTTCATAATATAAGAGTATATATTTAAAAATACTACATATAATAATATAATCATACCAATAAAACCTCAGGAAAATATTTCAGCTGCTTTTAAGTTTCAGAAGTAGCTTGAGATTTGGGGTGTCTCACTAAATGGATGCCTTATTTAATACCCTGTCCCTGTGGGCGTGCAGCATTTCTAGCAAAATTAATATCATTAATTATCTCAAGCTGAGCACCCAAAGAACTATTTGCTTCTGAAAATCTGGAATCTTTTCATTTGCTAGGGCTAGAAATGGTTTGAGTTACCTCTAGGGGTTGGTGGGTTTTGTTTTTGTTTGTTTGTTTGTTTTTCCCCTTTTTAATGTGCCCTGAGCTGTTGCAGACTAATTCACTGCAGGAAACTCTGTCTGTACATTGCTGTGTGTGCGTGTGTGTAAGATAATGGAGAGTGATTGACTACAATACGTGCATTTAAGCTACTCAGCTGAAAATTACTGAACATTAAAATCCACTGGGAATCACACGACTTCTAAATTAGGAAGGCACATGTCAGTCAGTATGTGGAAATGAGTCCTTGTACAAGAGCAGCTTTCAATAAGAAGAATGAGTATTGTTCCCCAGAGAACATAAATCCTAGTTTGGCCACTCTGTAGCAGGTTTTACTATTTCTGTAGAAGCATGTATTGCCTTTTGTTATTATTTTTTCCTGTATTTTGTTCCATTGTGCATTTCTATTAGATATGTCTCATGGGCCAGCTATCAAGAGACACCCTGCTGTGTTGTGGTGTGACGAATGAAGGCATTTTCAACCATAAACAAGGTATTGTGGGGTCTAAAAGAAACGTGGACAATGACAAGTCCTGGACAGCTTGAAATTGTTTAAATGTATTCTTATTATATTGTGCAGTGACACAGTAACTCTGAAAAACTGACCAATTTGACCTAAGGTTGAAACAGCAGAATGCTGTAGGGTAAAGGAGTATTTTTAGAAAGGATGGCACTTTTCTGCTTATTAGAGGTGGTCTAGACATCAGTCAGTATATATTTTTCTGTGATTAAAGCATGTATTTTAAAAGTGCTTAAGTGGCTTAGGAGTCTGTCCCATCTCAAAAAATATCACATACCTTGAAAAGCCATGGGATTTAGACAAGTAAGTTGAATCCTGTTGACCGTTAAGCTTTTTTTGTGCCTAAAATTCACGTGGTCATGCTTTGAAAATGGTATTTCCGTGCTTTTTTGAACCAAAATAGGTAAGAGTTAGGCTGGAAAAACTTTGTGGTCACAGGTGATTAGTTTTTCATCAGTCACGCTATTTACATGCAGAAGAGCTTAATTAGCAGCGTGGTAAAAGAGTCTCAAAATTGGAGCTGCATTGGCTGGCTTAGTTCGCTCAGGATTTGTAGATCGTTTTTGTTGCCTCTGGAGAGACACTTTAAAATTGTCATCTTGATTCATTGGTAGGGTGCATCAGAACGCTTTCTGAAGGTTTATTTTATAGTTTCCAGATTGAAACACTAAAATCAGAATCAAGAAGAGCAGAGGGTTAAGCAGGGATCATGGGCAAACTGGGTCTCTAGTTAAATGGGTGAACCGGCCTGGTATTCTGCTGCACGCGGTGGTATCCATCAACTTGACAAAAGAAATGTCCTTTAACGAGGTCTGAAACTAGTGTGTATGTAAAGAAGTAACGAGACCTCCCTCTAGATAAGACCAGTAAATAAATGACCAAACAAAAGACATCGTGTACATCCAGGGCTATCCTGTTGTAGTTAAGGAAGTATTTAGGATTGTCTCATCTGGGAAGTCAGTCAGGATTTCTCCTCTGTCCCAGTGATGCATTGAGCCTGATCTGAAACCCAGTGAGGTTTTTAAGAGCTTTTCCACTAGCTTTATTGGCTTCACATTCAGCCCTCTCTGCTTTTCCAGGTAGTGCTTTTTGTTTCATCTCCTGTAAAATAGTGATAGCATACTCTGTGTTTTCAGTTTAAAAATAGAAGAATGGAGATAACTTATTTTTAAAAATTATAAGTCTGAGGCACACATTTTTGCAAAGGTAATTCGTACTCTGGTTGCAGCCAGCAGAAGAGCCCCACCAAGAAGCTTAGAACCATGCTTAAAGCAAACAAAGAAGAAATACGAAACTATTGTTGCTGCTATTCCTTAATTTAAAGAAATATTAAACATTTTCCTCATTTTTATAGCTATATATATACACACGGCTGTATCTGTCTGTGTATGCAAAACCTTGCAGCGAGGCAAAATACTCTGTGGGGACCACAATCAATGTTTTTGCAGGTTTCCTCCCTGTCTGTATGACGGCCCATAGACTTGACTTTCACTGCTTGAAAAGAAAGAATGACAGAAAAAAGTAAAAAAAGTTGTTAAGGAGCTCAGAGAGGGCTGCTGGACAGTGAATTTAAGTTCAAGGTTTAACAAAAGCCAACCCAAGCCTGGAGTTGCACCAAACAGCCACCACAAACCCCCTGGCTTGAAAGCAGGGCAAGTGGCAAGTGCTTTGAATACCCAGCCGTATTCTTGACTTCTGAATTTTCTGGGGTTCTGGGGTTTGCACCTTTATTCATGGCGGGGCTCGGTCTCCTTCCATGTGCCTCGGCAGCGGGGAGTTGCACCTGCGTCAGCTAAAGGAGAAGCAGTGTAACTTCTACCTTCGCTTACGGCCATCAGTCAGCAAGCAGACAGTAGCTTTCTCCTCGAGATTGAATACCAGCCCGGCTCACATTTATCTCAAGTATTGGCTATGCAAGCTGGCTTGACACGTTAATTTCGTTTGTGCTTTTCAGTTCATACTCTTTTCATTTATGATCAAGTATCGGGAACGGTTACAATTAATCAGAAAGTGGGTATGGAAGCTGGCAAAGCTAATGATGTATTATTACATTTCGTTTCCTTTGTAGGAGAATCACTGGGGTACTTGCATGACAGAAAACTATTATTAGTAACTAAAAATTATTAAAGGAAGGCAACCCACTCCCATCTCCCATTTTGTAATCTGTGTTTCTTCTTAAAAGTTCTTGAAAATGAAGCAATATATTAATGCTTTCGGCTGTAACCAGTTGTTTTGGCCACGTGGCTGCCTTGGGGGAAAATGTGCCTTTTTTGCAGGGCTGTGGGGCACTGGGGGGTTCGAGCCCTCGTTGCAACCCCGTGCTCTGGGCTTGCAGCAGATGAATATTCAGCGTGCATGAAGCCAATTTCCAAACGCTAATAGCATGCCTGGTCCCGAGCGACAAGGCTGCACAGCACGGGAACCACAGGGAATCCCCGCATAAAAAATACGGACTGCCAGACTGACTGCAGTGCGTGCTTCCTATTTGAAAATGAACTAATTGCTGGTTGTTAAAAAGCAAACGTGCTGATGGGCTGAAGCAGGCAATGAAAAACAAGCCCCTCCTGAGGGAGTATTTACAAACAGTCGCATGCTCAGGCAGCAAAAGGTTTGGGTAAGAAATAGTTCCAGGCTTCCCAGGGCATCTTCCCAGGGTTATCAGCAGGTGCTGCTGCTGAGCACAGGTGATTCTCTTGGTTTAGTGGGACACAGCATCTGGCTGCTGAAATATCGTAACAAGAAAAAGAAGTAGGGCTTGTGTAGCTGTGGTACACAATCATTAAAAGCTCCATTTTTAAGTAAAAATACCCATCTCATGTTATTATATTAATTGTAAGGTTATTGTATACTTTTAAGTATGGCAAAATTTCACAGTCCTTTGCTCACTGCTGGTCTGCGGGATCATCTGGGATGGCAAGTGCAGTTGTCAGTGCTTAGCAGATGCAGTTGGGACTCATTGGTAGTTTTCAAGGTACAAGACAAAATAAACCTTTGCTACTTCCCTAGTTTTCAATCTAAAAGAAGAGCTACTTACTGAGAGATGAAGAAAAAGCATCTCCTGCTTTTTCGTTGAGAACAGGGTCTGGCCTTTGCTCACTACATAAGTTAGAATTGAGCAGACTTCTGTTTACTCATTTGGTGGTTTGATTGGTTTGCTCTTATTTAGGATACTATAAGATACAGAACACTGTTAACCTTTGGATTTAAGGTGTCTTTTTTTCATTTTATTCCAACTACCTCAGGTTTTACACGCTGTAAGTACAAAACTCTGTTCTCCAGGGGGACTTTCAGCTTTTGAGTTCATCAGCTTGTCTGAGTATCCCCTGATCTCGTGTCGTGTACATGGGAGGGGCAACCTGCCAAAACCTTAGGATGGAGCCCAAGTGTATGAGACTGAATAAACAGAGCAACCTGTCATCTCTGAATGGGAGCCGACAGGAGAAACTCGGGGACGTGAGCTGGGCAAGGCTTTAACTTTTCATAGGGAGGCTATTGCTGCGAATCCCTGGGGGTGCCCTGAGCTCAGACACCCTCACACAAGAACCTGAATGGGCTCCTGTGGCACTCAAAATAATACTGCTACCCTCATGCTCCAGGGTGGGGCTGTAGTAGGCTTCTTACCAGAAAGGTACCTTCATCCGTGACCGGGAGGCAGCACAATGACGGTGCAGTAGCTGATGGAGTGGATTTGCTTTGCTGGTCTGTCCCCCATACCTTGCACAGGCAGGTGTCTCAGCCATAGCGAATTTTTTCAGTGTGTCAGGACCTGATCCATCATTGGAGGTCAGGCCTGAAATTTGGGCCAGTCCAGGAGTCCATTGTACTGTGCTGCTCAGTGAATTATTTCTGTGCATAGAAAGGAGTGAAATGAAAAGGAGCCGTTTGTTCCAAGTCTGGCGTAGATCTAACAGGCAGGCTGTGCTGATTGCGTCTAATTCGATTTGTTAGGCACTGCAGTAAAAAGCATTAAGTGAAAGATGCCATGATCGCTCCTGGTAGCACATTTTCAGGATTGCCTGTGTTCCTGCAGCAGCTGGATGGAGCTTTGTTATTACATTCGGCATGCACCAGCAGAGTGGGCAGTGCTCCTTTCCTGAGAGGAGACATGCATAACACAAAGACTGTAATGTTACGGGACATGTTTTTTTAAAGCTACAACATTACGAATGGTTATGGGTGGCTATGTCTAAACAGTACAACTCACACATTTACCCTGCTGTTCCCTGCTCCTTCCTCTTTCTCCATCAGCCCAGCCGGGGCCAGCACTGCTGTGGGTTATTTAGCCATCGTTGGAAGGGGAAGCAGTGCAATAGTCTGATTTTCTCTGCCAGTGTCATGTTGTCCTCCAGTAAACATCACGTCCATTTTTTTTCCAGTGTGGCTTTGGTAAAGAAACCAAGTCCCTCATCTGTATAGGAGCCCCTCAGCAGAGCATCTCCAAACTCACCACGGACTTCTTTTCTAAGGTGAAGAACAGGCTTGCTTTTGTTCTTATAAAAATGTGCTACTCTCAAGTACGTTGCTGCATAAAGATAAGTGAAGTCTTTCTATAGAAGTACCCCACTAAAGCCACTTAATGATGAGTCTTTGTTTTCTCTTTCCCCCACCAGAGCTAGCTCAGGACAGCTGCCATCAATAGCAGCAGTTGTTAGACAGGGCCCCCCATGCCTCGTTGCACTGAGCATCACCTTGCATCACACGTGTTGCTGTAATCAGCCAGACTGTTCATTAGCAAAGCATGTACAAGCGGAGGACAGACATCCTGGTTGTGCTCATCCTCACAAAAATAGCAACAACTTCAGAGTCTGACAGCTCTCGTTTCCTCTCATTGGGTAGGGGTGAGCACAGGAGGAGCCAGACAGAGGGATGGCATTTGCAGAGAGACCTGGCATGGTCAGGAATACATTGGAGGCTGTCAGGAGGAATTAAGTTAAGGGTGAATGCTCTGGCATGGGGAGGGACGGGTGAGGATGCCCTGCAGGCAGCCCCCTGCAGCCGCTTTCCTCCCTTTGCTTCTGCTGAGTGCAGGCGATTGCCCCGTTGTCTGTGGGATATTTTCTTAATGAATTCCATTAGGAAATGAGGGTTTCCTAACAACTGCAAGAGGGTTGCTGTTCAGTGTGACAGAGAACAGTAGATGCCTGAAGGAACTTTAATAGGATGCATTCTGTGCTGTTGATAGAAATTTCATAACATTTATGTTGCATGCATGCCATCCAGCATCCTGGGGAATTGGAGAGCTCAATCATTTCTCTTAAAGCACCTTGGTACCTCTTACTCCCAAAACAATTTGATAAGCCTTGGAGAACATTTTCATTTATTTACTTGTCCAGGCTGTTTTCTACTTCCCCACATGATTAAGTGCTTTTTTTTTTTTTTTTTTTTGGTATCAGGTCAATAAAGCTATGGCAAAAAGATTAAATCTTCTCTTTTTGAGGACTGAGGACCAAGCACCCTGTTTAAGACCTACCAGGGACCAAACCAGGGCCTTTATGAGCCAGAAGCAGGAGGTTTCACTGGCTCAGCTGCCCCAAACCTGTGTTCCCAGACAGTTAAGGAAAACAAGTAACATCATTCGCATGCAGCAGCATTTCAGTGTTATGTTCTGAAAAGGAGGGAGTAGTTGAAGTCAGTGTTTTGATAATGTGTAGTGAATAGGGGGTCACTTTGGGTACACAGCCCAGGCAGCTGCAGCCTGACCTGCAGCCATCCTGCAGCCTCCTGCTCACAAACACCATTTGAGAGAAGTGCAGATCTACCAAAATGCTTCGTCTCCGCAATACAGATGCATGCGTGTGCTATTATAAGATTGCGTCCATGCCTGCAACTGCATGAAGTGCTGTATTCTTTGTGAGAAATCAGGGGAAATGAAGTTTCCTTGGGGTTGCTGTGTATATCAGTTCCAGTTACTTAGAGCAACCATGGTAAGGAGAGGTTGGCTTTGTTTTGCAGAGAAGGAGACCTCTTTCTGGCTAGTGAAGCAAAGAGGCAGCGCACAGCATTTATTACTGATGCCATTAAGAGCCAGTCAAGGCCCTGCTCCTTTTGGTAGTGGCCAGCAAGTGTTTGCAGAGCCAGTAGAGAGGCTTCATCGCCTGGGGGCTTCCTACCCTACTCCCATGGGGTCAGAGCTGCTGTCAGCTGGGTTTTCCGGCCACCTGACATGGGCACAGCCCCGCAGGAGATGCTCTCCAGCCAGAGACATGTAGCATTTGTGCTTTTGCCTGCATGGCTGAATCTCTCTTCTTGTACGAGGTGCTGGTATCCCTGTCTCTGCTGCTGTAGCTTCACGGTCGATTTAAGCTGATGTAAGCATGAGGTGCAGTCAAAAGGGAGAGCAATTGCCATTGCCCAGGCTTCAGATGCTGCTCCTATGTGAAAATGTGGTGTTGGCATCAGATTAAATGTTCTCCTGAGAAAGTAAAGTGCAGCTGGGCCAAATTTCACATTTACATCCAGCTGCAATAGTATTTTAAAAATGGAAGAGAGCAATGTAACAAAAAGCAATTTAAAAACAGGAGTAATGTGGGTTTTTTTGTTGTTGGTTTTTTTTTTTTAAAAAAAAAAGGCAATATGCACCATTGCCAGCTGCTGTGCTTTTATCCACTGGTATTTGGGGCTCTGGAGGACTTCAAGGATCCAGTAGTTGCGTGAAGGAGCAAGTCTGACATAGGAACCATGCAAGTACTGGCATTGGTTAGATGAAGAAGCACATTTCTAGAGCTGTTGATTTAAAATGCGACTCCAATAGGCCTTATAGATTCAAATCCCAGAGGGTGAATGAAATCAATCCAGTGCCATTAATCTGATGCCAGCTGTGATTTGTGGAGCCCTGCAGATGATCAGTGAATACAAGCTACTACCTGAACTGCTGTCTGCTTCTGTTTAAGCCCTGAGAGTAAATAATCTTTGAAGAGAGACCAACCATAAGGACTTTGGGCTGGGCTGGAAACATTTCTGCAAGTACCACAAGGTACCAGACATGCCACCAAGAAGAAAAATAAAAGGATCATGATGTTAGAAGTGGAAAAAGGGCCAGGTAGCAAAGTGATTGTAACAGGTTTCAGGAGGGGAAGATGAGGAAGATACCAAAGTTAACAGATATGGAGAGACTGTCAAACAAGGGAGGAGATTTGGAGGGAATTCAGAGAAGGGGAACAAAAGCCAGAGGGAGGTGTGGAAGATGAGACCTGCAAAGAAAGGCCAACAGGAGCAAGTCTGCTCCATCTAAAGAAAATACACACAAGGGAGACATTATCGCCTGCAAATGCACAGAGGGGAAGTATAAAGCAGCCAGCAATCAATTTCCAGATAGGGGGCTTGATCTTTTAATGAAAGAGTAAGAGGGAATGAGTGTGGAATAAACCTGATTTATCATCCCATCTTTTTTTTCCAGCAGCAATGCTACTGTGTTTTCTTCGCTGAGCTTCTCTCAGACAGCTCCAGCTCCTGATTGATAAAGTTGGGGCAGCATCTTCACAGCTGAGTCTCTCCTTTGATACAAGAGGTTTTATAGAGCTGCTGGCCTCCTCACCAGGCTGCTATTTCAGACAGGTGCTTCTGCTCATGCTGCTTGAGGGCTTACCGAGCCCCACTTGAAATGACCATGAGATCAAGGTGGAAGGCTATTTTAAGACAATGGAGAGCAAGCAGAGGATTTTTTCAGGACAAGATGGTATTTCACTGAAAAGCAACAGGACCTCTCTCCGTTTCCCTGGGGCCAGGGATTTCTCCTTCCCTTAGGCAGCAGTTTTCTGGGGTCCTTTGTAAAAGTCAGTTCTGAACTTGCCTAGATAGTACCATTGAGTTCAGCTTTGTTGTCAGGTGGGACCCACCAACCCCAAGGATTAATCCAAATGGTGAATGCATTGGCTGTTTCCTGTGCTGATTCAGTGAGCAAATACCTTCTTTGCTTTTGATTTGCAGTTAATTCCTCTTTCCACTTTGCCCCAAAACCTGTCTTGCCCCAGCAATCTGCCCATGCTCCCCTGCAGGCTCTCCTGCTGCCTTCCCCAGCTGCCTCAGGAAGAAGACAAACCCACAGTCATCCTAAGGACAACCAGAATGAAACTGAACAACAAACAGTGGAAAAATACCTGAAATTGTCACAAAATCAGAATCAAGCTTGGAGCAAGTTGCCAAGTTGACAGTTGTTTGTAAGCTTTTCTGAAAAAATGGTTCAGAGCAGAATAGTTGAAGTTAATTACCTCTGATCAGCAACAGTGATACTAAGTAAATAGTCCAAGTTGCACTCCTCCTTTCCACTAGAAAAGGGTCCCCCAGCCCCTGAAACACAAACCAAAGTTCATCCAAGCTCCTCCTTTTAGGAGCAACATGAGACTGTGACACAGATTGCAGAAAATATCTGAGATCCCAGAGAAAAAAGTAAGTTTGGGAGGTTTTCCATCATTAGAGATATGTATGGTTAAACCCTCCCAGGATGCTAACAACACCTTGAGAATAACAGAGGGATTTAGATTAACAAGTCTACACTCGTGTCAGGAAATAACAACTAATGCGGTTGACCAAAATCTCACTTTCTGCAGAGTAAATGCTATAACAATTAGCTTTACCAGGCCGGCAGGTCAACCCAGGTCTGTCCAGCGATTTACGAGCAGGGAAGGTCACATTTCCTCTGACAGCCCCCAGTTCCTTGCTTGCATGTGGCATTGCATTGGTGGCAGAGGGACTCCTCTCTCTCTCTCTCTCTCTTCCCTGCACCATCTTTGCGAAGACCAAAGAAGCTACTCCCACGTCCTGCACCTCTAAATGAGTATGGCCCTTGCTGTAATTAATCCCACCTGAGGGTGCTGGCCACAAGCCAGCGAGCTGCGCCCACCCACGCATAAACCCAGGTCCACTGGGGATGTGGTCTCTCACAGTAACTTGTTTCCCTCTGAAGGACAGCTCAGCAATTTAAATGTGGTGATTATAGCAGCTGATATCATTGTTAAGCAGGATCCTTTACAGATGCAGATGAAGGCACTTACAGCGAGTTAGAATTAGATCTGTGCTCTCCATCTATTTGCATCGCTGAAATGGCGTAGGAATAAATTGCTGCTTACGCTGTGTGCTGTCTTCCGAGCAGAACCGTACGGTGCTGCAGCCGTAAAGCTCGGGGCTGTGAGCTTTCGTGGGATGCACCCTGCAGCTCAAGCAGATCAGCAGAGAGAGGAGTAGAAAGTAAGGCCTGGGGCTTTCTCTGATGGGGATAGGGGCAGCTCCTTATTTCACAAAGTATTACAAATGTGTAGATTAGAGACTGAGCTAATTTCCTAAAATCTCAGATCCTGTGAGAGGAGGTCAGATAAGCACTCTGCTGGCATAGACCTCAAAGGTGGTATGTGTGGAGAAAAATCTACGTAGGTGTTTGGCTAATAACATCTGAAATTATCCATACAATAGAGAGAATGGCTACAGGCTGCAACAAAGAATAAAGATTTTTTTTTTCCCTTTCCTGTTTCCTTGTTACTTCTCCAGATTTTTCCACCATGTTCGGAAAGAAAAAGAAAAGGCTTGAAATTTCTGGGCCCTCAAACTTTGAGCATCGGGTTCACACTGGCTTTGACCACCGGGAGCAGAAGTTCACAGGACTACCTCAGCAGTGGCACAGCTTGCTGGCGGACACGGCAAACAGGCCAAAGCCCATGGTGGACCCCTCATGCATCACTCCCATCCAGCTTGCGCCTATGAAGGTATCGTGCAAAGTCTTTCTTTCTTGTCACCTTTGAGTTTCCTAGCCTGTCTTTAATTGCACGTAGCCTTAATGAAGTAATACTGCTTCAGAGTTGAAGTTGTGCTTGGTCTCAGGCCCCAAATGCCTGCTTCTGCACTCAGAAGGTACCCACTGCAGGATGGGGGCTACCACGGGGCACCTGTTTTCCCAGTTTCTGTATGCAGCTACGTCTTAGCGAATGTTTATCTGGTTACTCTGATATAATCACTTATGTATACTTACTCTGCCCGCGTTGCTAGAAATATAAAGGAGATCAGAAGGAGGTGATGTGTTGGGCTTGGTTACAGAGCACCAACAGACAGGAAATGTTTATTTGCATCGCCCAGAGCGGCTGTCTCGGGAGGCAGGCATGGCTGGGGACGGTGCAAGTATGGAGGGAGCCACAAGTCCAAATATCTAATACTAGGGCTGCAAGGAAAAATTGTATTTCTAAAACTTGTACAACTGTCCCAGAAGAGCATACGTCACAGATCTTGCTTGGGCCATGCCTTCACATTCCCGGGCTGCAGAAGAAAAAGCCACAAGTCCCAGTGGAGGCCCCAAACATTGTTCCCCCGCATCATAAAGCTCCTTGATAATTAATTTGAGAAAGGTGCTTTAGGCAACGGCAGTTTGGAGCAAGGGAGAGAGGGAAAAGTACATGGAAGTTAAAAAATGAAATTGATTGTTAAGCCCAGCAAGGAGCTCAGGGAGGGATCCCATTGCCGCCCACCAGTGCCTGCGGCCTAACGCAGGTGGTGGAGCAGAGCTTTTCTTTGGGTGGTAAAATGGGGGGAAACAGCCCCAGGTTGTGGCTTGGGAGGTTCAGACTGGACACTTGGGGAAAAAACTTGGCTCAAAGAGTAGAGCAGCACTGGACAGGCACCAGTGCAGTTCTGGGATTCCCATCTATAGAGGTTCAAGGTACAGGTAGACAAACTTGCCCACTTGTTTTTGTGAGTGCACATCCTGACATCCCAGTAAATGACACCTGTGTGCTGGCAGTAGCATATACCCCTCGTGGCTGAAAGATAAATTTAGGATTTCATCTTCGTGTGGATTTTTCTGCAGCAAGGGAAAATCAGATAATCCTGAGAGCACGGACTCTGTATTTATATTTGATAAAGGCTCTTCACTAAATTTGCATTTACTGCCTGCTCCTGAAGAACACTTATCACTTGCTGATCAGGATTGCTGGGCATTGCTACAGGACAAAGGGGTTAAAAGCAAAGTTTTGGATTTTTTGCTGTGATAAAATATCTCACTGTATAATAGAGACTCCAAATAATGTGGAAAAATGTATGCAAACCTTTGCTAGCTAGGATAGAAGAGCAAGCCCTTTTAAACACCAAAATATCCCAGAGTATTTTGGCACGAGTGCATAAAGATGTTTTAAAACGAACAAATCAGTTTCTTATCTTGCAGCAGTACCATCTCTCTTCTGCAGTTCTGGAGCCTAAATCCATAAACTTAAAATGTTTTAAAATGTATTAGCTTTCTCAACACCGTACAGGAAATAAGAATCTGGGTATAGGCCTGCAAATGGACATGTGCATGAGCAGAGTCCTGGTGAAGGAACAGCAGGATGTGAAGAATCAAGCCCCAAATGAATAACTGTAGCACTTTGAAGTGGAAAATCACTGACAGTTGTTTCCAAGAAATTGTCTATTTTTGCTTTTCTGTCTGTTTTCCAGAGGTCTGCGTATGTCTATATATGGGGGGCCTTACGTGTGTCTGTGTGTCAGGAGTCTGTACATGTCCATATAACAGGGATGCGGTTCCGAACTAAACCTTCTTGTGCCAGGAAAGGCTCCTCAGGAGAGGGCTGTGGCCAGGAGCCGAAATGCAGCTCCTGAGCCAAGCTCATTCTCACAGCATAGCCTTGGGCCTCTGTGGTCCATAATGCATCCGTGCATCCCACATCTTCCCATGGCACGTTTCCTGGGGACAGGCTGTCTGTAACCCAGTCCCCACTTCAGCAGTTGCTGTGGGGCTGAGCACAAAGAAGCCCATTTGCAGAGGGATCCATGGGAAGGGTCGTCTGCATAGGTGGAAGATGGGAATTTGGAAGTAGATTACCCAAATTTGCAGTTAATTGCGTGCTACCAATCTAAAGGTGTTGGACAAGGAATTGGGATTAAGACTGAAGGGTTCAAGAAATTATACCTTCACTCTCTGGTTGCTTTCCCTATCCACGACTCAGCTACAGTGTATTGAGATCGGCCTCCATTGTAATGACAGAAAAAGTTAGTTTTAATGGCAACTAAGAACTGTGATGGTCATCTGAGAACTTGCTTTTAATTTTATTGCAAGAAATCATTTTACTGTGTGTTAAGAATTAGCATGCCTCATTTTGACTTAACTTACAGAGATAAACTGGCCACTTTGAAAATATTTAATGTTGCTAAGGTAGTTCAGCATAAACATTTAATTCAGAAATTTTTTGATGTGTGCACATGCACTAACACTTTCAGTTCTGTTAGAAGGTGGTTTAGGCACCAAGGATTTTATGGCTTTGGTGAGAACCGAAGATTTAAAATGTATTTGCAATTTGTGAAGATGGGAGCCAAAGGCTCCAAGATCATAGCATTGTTTACAAGTTTTCTCTTTTCCATGCGGCAGTTGATATAGTTTAATTAACACACTTGTAAATGCACTGAGGTGTAGCAGAAGAAGATTGATAATAAAGTGTGTCCTGAGTCACAGTGTTAAGTCAGGCTGGGGCACTCAGCCAGAGTTGGTCCATGCAGTGGTTTCAGCTCATGCAGCAGTTCTGTAACTTTGCTATTCTGAGTTCATTAATTTATTTCCTTTTTAATTACTTCCATATTGCCTACACATACAGCGCGAGGCAGAGGCGTTCCTGCTAATAGGTACACCTTCACAGCTGAAAGGTAGTGCAGATTATAGAGGTAGAGTTTAAGAGAGTGGGGGGTTTTTTTGAGACAGAATTGGTTTTTGTTTGCTTTGGGCTTCACCCAAAGCCGAAGCAGAGCAAGGGAAAGACTTTTCTTGACTTCTCTGGATTTTGCTGCCTTTCTCGTTAGTGCTGTTTGCTTGTTTCTCAATCTGGAAAGCGGATAACACCTGATGGTCCATAGTGTATCCCTTTGGGTAAAAACAATAAATTATAAATATTGTCACTGCTCCATCTGTATTGAAAAGCAGCAGTGATGATGAAGAGGCAGCACCCTGGGCTCCCAAATGTCCAGGGTGGCCCCCTCCAGCCAGGAGGCTCGTTGCCCTGTCTCTGCATTGGCTGGGGTAAAGGCTTGTAGTCCTTTCGCATGTGGCTGTCAGTGGCTTGTCGTGGTAATTTCAGAGTTTGAATCCAAACCAGAGCTGGCTGTACAAATTCATTCGTTTCCAGTACAAGGAGAAAACATAATAGGATTCCCCTCCTCAGTGTGGATGACCCAGATATGAGCAAAGTGTTGTGTATTTCAGATGCCAGCAAGAATCAGTAAAACGCAGCAGAGGATGTCATGAAAAATAGAAAGCAACAACGATCTTGATAGGTTTTGGGTGTGGAGAGAGAGGTTTTTGATAAAAGGCTGACTTTTCACTGTAAACATCTCTGTGTGAAATATATGAACTGTCTGCGTCTTCCTCTACTTAAAACAGACTTCATGAAGTCTGAGATCTAATGTTAGGCCTCTCAGTCCTCTGGCTTTAGTACTTTGTATTTGTCCTGCGTGTACCTGCAGTTCATGGTTTGCTTGTTTGTCCTCAGCACACAATATGCTTGGCCTGTCATCGTCATTACACTGTACAGAAGTTTCAGCCCCTTAATTTTGGAAAGCTTCAGCATCAATACCTAGGCAAACACATTGTACTTAGGCAGCAAAACTCAATGACTTCTTCATGGTTTCTCCACTCTGCTATAAGTGTTGGGAAAACAAGTACCAGAAGCCTTATTTGGGGGCTTTTTGTAAAAGAGCCTAGTGTTGGCTATGTAAAGATGCTCCGTTAAGGTGCTTGAACGTCTGCAGCCGTCAGCGGGAGCAGGACAGCACTGCAGACTTGTTAAAATCCCTTCTCATGCTTCCCAGTGCAGCTAACAGCTGAGCTTCCTCACTTTTCTGTCGGTTACTGGAGGATAAAATGCCATTTGTATCTGAGATGTGCGGTAATTGTGGCGTTAACCTGCAGCAGTTCATTTACCTGGTGTTGCACAATGCGTGGGCTTCACAGGACAGAGAATTTCTGATGGGAAAGACTTGCAGGGTCACTGACTTTCCTCTCTTTTATCCTCGTGTTTCAGTGGTGTAATCTATATTTTTTGTGTTATCTGTAGTTTTAGTTTTCCTTGCTGCTGCCTCTCAAACATTGACCCAGATACCGGTGAGTTAACTGTAATCTTTAAAACCTTTTTAAGCTTCTACTACTATATTTCAGCCTCTGTATTACATGGGGGAAAAAATACTCAGAAAATGAATTAACATGCTGTGGCTCTTTTAATAGCTCTGACAAGAAAATCAAAGCTTCTATTTACTGTGTGTTGACAGATCGAAGAGCAGGAATCATCTCCCTTGCCTTCCCCATCCTATTTGGACAAAGTGGTGGTTGTCTTACCCTCCCTTCCTTGCCTTCCCAAATTTTTCTCTCTCCTTGATAGCTACTTGTTTTTACTTATTCCTCCCATAATACCTCTGCAGATGGGACAGTTTGAAGTTCTTGCTTGAAGAAGGTTGTCTCCCATCCACCAGGAAGCTGCAGACCCACAGGACTGCTCTTGCCCGGACAGGACCCAAAAGGCTGCTGACATCTTGTGGGCCTTCCTTGTAACCACGTCATGATAATTCATGCTTAAGAACTCAGGTTTCCTAATTATACATTTTGCAATCATGCATTGGGCCTGGCGTGTGCTCATCTGGGAGGAGATAAGGTGAAGGGGACATCTCCAAAAGAGGGTGAGAGCTAACACCTTGCAGCATAGGAAATTTTGGGTGGAAAGAAAATGTTGTGCCAGCAAGCGTGGTTGAGCAGTGGGACAGTGGCGCAGAGAAGCTTAACCCTTGCAGAGGGCAAACTTGAATGGACAATGCCCTGAGCCACCTGACCAAACTTCGATGCTAGCTCTGCTCTGAGCAGAAGGTGGGACTGGATGACCTGCAGAGGTCCCTTCCAGCCTAAGTTTTTCTATGATTATCTTCATCTACAGGTAATTACGGTCAGATTTACAATTGTCCGGTAATGCAGTTACACTTTCAATTTATTTTGATGACTAAACAGGAATGCTTTTGATGCTACGTGGTGCCAGAAGAAATTACCGCAGCACATTTAAGTAGATGCTTTTTCTTTCAAATGGAAAATGCTTCTCTCTTGAGGGCTATTCAATTTCCCACATTTCTAAGTGACAGTACTACTTGTGTACCTCCCTGTACAGATATAACGCAAATATGCCACCTAGTGTCCAAGAATGTGTCTTACTGTGATATTGGCCTGGTGTGAGAAGAGCCAAGTTGCCAATTTTGTGTAATCTTGGAGGAAATCTGTCTCTGTATAAATAAAAAGCAGCCACAGGATGAATAAATGTGAGAAATTCACAGCTCGTTTTCTATAATGTATATCACTAGGTTAATATGTTCTCATACATACTACATTGTACAGTGGAAACTTTCAGTTTTATTTCTGATTGTTTGATTTCAGAAAATTACATGTTTTTGCATAGGTCCTTTAGAAGAATATTGCTGCTGCATACAAAGTTTAGTTCAAGAGAGAAGATGCCTCAATAAAAGAATAGGAAGATTTTTTTTCAGATGAATGGTTCGTTTTATGGAAAATGCAGTTTCAATGGAGAGAGTTTCAGCTGGAAGAAGACATCTTAGAGAAGAGAAATTGTTTGTTTCAGTTTTTTTCTGTGAAAATATTTGAATACTTTTGTTTCAAAGATCAAAGCAACCTTGGCAGCTTTGGATGCAAAGCACCCTGGGAAGAAGCACAGACCAGGGCTGTTGTAATAACTCATCTGGCACTGCTGTGGTGGGAGCTGCCCGTCCCTCTCCACTGATGGAACCTAGGCAAGGAGCTCAGATAAAGTGTAAACCTGCCCAAGAGCAAAAGTTATGAGAGAGGAATGCTATTGCTCTGGTAATGCTAGTTCCTCAGTCCCTTGTACCCTCCTCAGGTCTTCTCCATACCCATATCCACATTCGTTCAGGGTTGTTAATATGCCTTCATCTCTGTCAAAAGTACATTAGCTGATGCACAGAATTCTTTACTACAGGGTCACACTGGCAACTCATATTCATCCTAAAATGAGGGATGCACCTCTTCTCCATGGTGCTTTTAACTGATGTATTCTCAGTTATTCTTCATAGTTTGAGTTTCTGGCTTTCTGAACAGCAAAGTTCCTGATCAGCTTTTCAGCAACAGCTCATTTGTTTTCATACCGCTACATTTTGCCAGGGCCAACTTTGGACAAGAAAAAAACAGCATTATCATTTCAGTTTGACTCAAAGCATAAAATGTTCCTCAGTTCTTAATGAACCAGAAAATCGTCTGTTCACATGGTTTTTCTGACCAAGATACTTGTCCCTCATAACAAACCCCTCAGGTTCAGCCACATATGTTTTAAGGGTCTATTTGCAGCTGAATTGTGGATGCCAACATCAGGGTTCATAAGCAGGATCTGGCCATCCTAGAGAAGCTCTGAGGTTGCTAGTATGAAAAACTGCCACCATACAGATTAGATATTTTAAGTGGCAAAAAATATTTTTTCTTCACGTTCCATCTTCTTATTTCTGTCTTTAAAATGTGCTCAAACAACTCCAAGAGTTTGCTGGCAAAAATGTGGTTTTCAAATGTGGTCCCTCCAGCTAATGCAGATAGCGCAGGGTAGGAGATGATGCTTTAGTCCACATCAGACCGTGTAGATGCATTTAACAGTGCACTAAGACCGTAGGTGGATGATTTTGCCCCTCTGCCTTAGAGGGGTGATAGCCGGTTACCTGCTGCTCGTGTTCTTCATTTGAAAGGTCTCCAACAGCCCCAAAGGAGCTTGCAGTATCACTGCCCTACTTCTGCAAACACTTGGGCGCAGGCTTGCACCTACACCTGAGTGGTCCTGCTGGGCTCGTTGGGCTCTTCCCTGGAGCACTGTCAGTGTTTGCTGTCTGCAGGGTGGCGATCTAATGATGTCATCCAGAAATCCCTCATCTTCTGGGTAAGCTTTTTTCATGCAACAGTTGGCATTGATTTGAATTGGTCTGCTCACATGAGAAAGGATTTACTGGGCCCATGGCAATAATAGACAACAATATGGTTTACAGACTTCTGCAGGTAAGTGTGTTTTTTTCCAATATAATTAATAGAAGAATGCTGTTTGCATCAGTGTTGTGATTTTAAGTAATATTAGTACTGGAGAAGTCTTACAAGGTCTTACAAGGGCTATGGTATACAAGCTTAAGTTATACTGATGAGAGCTTACCTGGGTGAGCAGGACTTTGTAATATGCTAAGAAAAGATTGAAAGTAATCTAGAGTTCACTGTCTACATCTGCTGAGGCTTTAGAGCGTGCTTTAGAGCTCAAGAAACACGTTAACCTGTAGGTCTACTCATATAAAAGAGGCAAGCTGTCATTATCAGCATTTCAGAAATTGTATCTGGTCTCGTCTGGGAATACCAGACTGGGAATACTCTCCAGGTAGTGCTGTATAACTTGAAATGAGCCAGGAATTGGATCCTGAGCAAGAACACTTGTAATCATGGTTATTTTTTAACATGGAAGTTAGTTCCTGAAGACAAATTTTTAGGAGACTGTTCCAGTATCTCCTCTTGCTTGCTTGCCTGCCCTGGTAAATGAGCCATGCTCTCAGCATACTGCCTGGAGGTGGAGGACTCTGGCTCCATCACTGTTAACGTGGCTGTTATTTTCTTCCCATTCATTTAGCCACACTTTTGGCCTCCAAAACTTTCCCTGCAGTGGACCAATAATATCTCTGGGGACAGAAGCAGGGCTCGGGCCTTTGAAGGACTGGGCTGCTGTGCTGGTAAGGTCCTTCTGGCTTTTGTACCACAGCACTGATCCCCCAGAGCTAGGTGTAAAAGCATAAAAGGTAAAGTGTAAACAGTGTTTTCCCCAGTAAACGCGGAAAGGATGAATGTGTTTTACCAAGCATTAGTTAAATAGTCCAGCAAGCCCTCACTCAACACAGCCAAGAAAGCTGATGGAGTAAAATACCCCATGAGATTTCTTCCGTCCATGGACTGGCTGAACCTCCAATAGTGCTGCTAACATCTCTTAGATATTAAGTTGTGGTAACGCTAGAAAGTCTCTCTTTTCGTTGGTGGCCATCAGTGGGAAACACTAGGTGGCAGCAAGAAACCTCTGGAAGTTCACCTCCCTGCACATTGTGAGCGAGCTCAGACAGCAGAAGTAATGAGAAATCTGCTTGGGCATCCTGATGGCATTTGTTCAAGATATGCATTTTATCCTGCTTTTTAACGGGTCTGTGGAAGGGATTTCCATATAAAATTGGCCAGGCAGCATTTGCAGTTCACATCAGCACTAGGCCAATGTTTGCTTCTTCAGTTTCTATTTAAGCCTGCCATGACAATAATCACACAGTAGCTACATATTCTGCACATCTCCATGATATATCCGTTCCTGCATCTACTGATAAATTTGTTTGGGTTGATTGTAGTCCAGAGCAGAAACCATATTGGTCATAGTCCCATTAAACTGTATTCTAAAGAGTATTCTACAGAGTAGTAGGATCAGGAGAAAGATAACGTTGCCAAGCAGCTCGCTTACCTGTGAAGCCAAAGCTCCGGGTGTAAATATGTTTTTATCTGTCTCCTGCTCTGCAATGATTAGATCTGGGCTTTGGTGGCTCTCTAGGAATTTGAAACTGCTTTGCTGCTCTTTCTTTCTTGTCTTCCCCTTTGCGCAGGATCCAATTACAGTAGACAAGTGCTGTGTATTACAGCAAAGGAGCACTGACTTACCCACAGAGACCTTTAAACACCTTTTCTGTTAAAGTGTTGCTGCCATGGGATGAACTGTGCAGGCCAGAGAAAATAAGGGCATTTCAGATACAGATCTTTGGGGAGGGAAAACTGAACAAAAGAGATGTATTTAGGATGAGGACTTCTACTTTTTAATTGCAAAGATCAGATCCAACAGGCTTTAATTAGCTCTCAGGAACACACAGTTAAAAGAATAGCAAGAGATTATGAATTTTACTGAATTTTACAGTTTTGTAGTCTGAACAAAACAGTAATTGCTATCTGTGTCCTAATTTGCATTTAATAATTCCCAGAGCACAGCACAAACTTCCAGTGAGAATGCCTCCGTGTGAAGTAGCACTTTTTAGTAGCCTTGGGCTGTACAGGCAGGTTCATGCTGGATTAGCCACGCACAGTGGCATGGGCCACACTGCCCTTCTCGTCTGCCTGGCTTTCCCTGCTGTCCGGAGTGGTGGAGGAAGGGGAGGGAGCGGCACTTTACCAGGCAGATTAATTCATTAAGCATGTCAGGGCCGATCTGCCGCTGGGGACAGAGTGCACTTGGCAGTGGCGCAGCCCAGCAAATCAAATCAAATCAAGATTACCCTAGAAATGTTTCAGCAGCTTCTTGTAAATGAGATTGTGGTGTTGTCCTGGGTATCATCCCTGCAAGTTATGCTGCTGCGGACGTTCCTCTGAAATCTCTGCCTCAGTTTGTTCCGGTGGAGAAGGTGTTTGATTTGCACTTCTCGTTTAAAAGAGCGAATAAATAAAACATCAGCTCAGGAAGCTCTTTGAGCCTTTCCTCTCATTTGCCTTGTAAATTTGACCTAACATGGATTTCTGTGCAGGGGCACACTTTGCTGTATCTCCATGTTTTCGGGTAAAAATCACTCGGTGAGGGTTAGTACCACTTGGGGCATTCCTATTGCTACACTTCCTGTTTCCTAATAGCCATCCTTGAGAAGGGAAACAAGTGTATTTCCTTGGAAGAAAAAACTGCAATTTGCAACGCGTATGAATTTGGTACGTGGTTCTATTTTGCTAATGCAAATTCCTGAATTCTCTTAAATCAAAGAGTGAGGTTTCAGGAGAAGATGAAGGAGCCCATAATACTCAGAGACATCACTCAGTTTTAGAAAACACGCTTTATGTGTGCGGGGCCAGGAATGCCCAATTTCCATGATGTACGTTGAGCCTTCCTCACCATTTTTAAGGCCGTGAGACCGGCATTTTACAGACGGCCGCGCAGCCCTGGGCGCAGGGTGATTTCTCTCCCCGTGCCTTGGTGGCTCCTTTGCTGCCAGTGTGGCCAGTGCACCACGCACATTGTCCCGCTCTTCCTCGGTGGTTTAACCCCAGATACGCAGGGCTCTGCCTGCAGTAACCGGCTTGACTCTGGGCAGTGCTTTGCTGGGCTCGTGGGAGATGAGCCCCATCGATTGCAAAACGTGGGCTGCACGGCGTTTGGGACTGAGGCTCTCCTCAGCCTCTTACCCCGCTCGCTGCCTTTGCCTGATGACTTATGAAGTGGGAAGGTAATTCGCAATGCTGTGTTGCGGTTTGCAGAGCATAAGGAGCTTCTCGAGCTGGCCTCCGTATGCTGTAAAACAGAAATGTTGACTTTGTCTTCAAGCATTTGCCATGCATGAAACCTCCTTCGCTGTGCTAAATTGCAGTAGAAAGTAATACAGTTAAAATTGCTTCTTATAAATTGTCAGACTGTCAAAATCCTCATTTTAATTAAAACTGGGGAGATGATGACTGCAGCGGAGTGACCAAAGAGCCTCTGCCCTCCTAAACAAGTGCCCCACTGCCAAAGCTGTCAGATGAAGGCAATTACTTCCCTAGCATAAGATGTTACCACACGGGAATTTGTTTCAGTATTTCAGAAGGCTCAGTCAAGCTGCAGCCAAAAATCTTTCAGTAAGAAAAAAAGCACCAGGATCATTAATTGGGTTAACCCTCCATCAACCTCGCGTTTGTTAATGGGCATGTTTAGGGCATGAGGGGAACCTCATCTGGGGAAACGTCATCTGAGCTACAAAGAGGGCTTATGCTGCAGCGTGACTTCATGAATCGCAGACCGTCCCTCCCTTCAGGCTTCTTTGGTTGGCATTGTTGGCCAGTGCAGTTCACTTTTTGCATAAATGTGTGAATTTGAAGAGATACCAGAAAAAAAGAAGAAAACAAGCAGCTACAAAAGAAAGTTGACTTGGATTAGGAACTGAGCAAGAACTGAAGGAGGGGTCAGGATTGCCACCTTACTTCATCTCCTGTCCGCTGCATCTGCATCGTGGCTGAGGAATGGGAGCTGTAGCACAGAAAGCGTCGTTCCCATGTCCCTCCCATAGCACATCAGTAATCCAGGCACAAATCAGTTTGCAAGCCCAGATTTTTGAGGTACCAGTTAGAGACGCTGGAGCTTCATTGCTTTATGTTAACTGTCCTTAATTGTCATTTTTCCTTGAACGTAAACCTGTTCAAGTCACGCACAACTCTGTGTGAGGCAAAATTTGGTCCTGGTTCATGACATCAATTTCTAGCGTGCTTCTGTTTTAGTGTTACAAGACTGAAAAGCAGAGTTGTGTTTCTCAGAGGGAAAGATTTCTCTAATCTGGAACATCACCCTTTTCCTGCCATAACATTCCCAGATTTGCTTTGAGTTTCGCAGCTTTTAGCTGCCTCTGAAGTCAGCCCAGGTGGGAAGCTGTGGGATGCTGTCAGCTGCAGCAACTGCACCAGCAGTCACTGGACCACGACTACAAGCTCCGTAAATCTTACTGAATTTTCTTTACACCTTCCTCTGGAAAAAAAAAAATAACTGGCACAGATGCCCCAGCAGATGATGTGGCTTTGAAAGGGGGAGAACTAAAATATCTGGTCCTGCTGGTGTTCATCAGTAGGGCTGGCCATAGGCTTTCCAAGTGAGCAGTCTTTTTCTTTTCCTTCTGGAAAACATTGATTTGACAAAATGGAAAAGTTTTACACCGATGAAAGGATTTTATCCAAAACATGATCAAAAATCTGCAGTCTTTGTGTGGTTTGATACGGCTTTCTGGCTTAGCAGATCCACTTTGTACAGTATCAGGCTGAAATGATTTCCATGAGCCTTAGGAAAATGCAGTGCTATTAAGAGGGCAGCTGAAATTCCTTCAGTTAATGTTTTTGAGGAATTTCATCTCCTGGGATGTGTTGTTTTTTTCATTCTGTATTAGGATACAAGAAAATTTTGATTTCTCAAAAGTCATTTGAAATAGAAATTCTGAGATTTTCAGAATCTGAGATGTCTCCATTCACTCCCCATGAAGTGCTTGTATAGCTCGTCAGTACTAGATGCACTGACTTCCTCAGTCAAACTAAAACTTTTAAATCACATTTTGCCCTCATTTCTTGTATGTCTGACAGATCTTTGTATACATATTACATACAAAATTTCACATACTTGGTGTGTTATAAGTAGACCCAAGTAATTATTTTTGACGTTTAATATTCTCTAACAACATTTCAAATGACATATAATGACCACGTTTGTGTATTTAAAAAAAAAAAAAAAGGAAAAGTTGCTAGAATGTAGATAGTTCAGTGGAATTTTAAAACTAAATGTTTTGTTAAAGTTGCTATATTTTAAAATGTCAAATGAATTACCAGTGAATGTGATTATAATGAAATGTTGCTCTTGTTGTTATGGCAACTAACTTTTAAAACTGCTGTGAAGGTTGACAAATTGCACAGTGCAGTTTTGGTTAGGCTTTTTTATAGTTTTCCATCATTTTACTTTTGAAGAATTTTAAACAGCTGGCACTAGCGTTGTTGTTAAGTTTATTATACTTGTGTCAAACCTTTAGCTATACCTTTATTTTGATCCATTGAGTAATATATATTTTTCAGGCTGAGTAAATTTCATTTCTACATTATCAACTCTATCAATAATCAGCATGTGGCCGTGCCAACATTCTTACCTATCCTGTGCTGTTGCCGGTAGCAGGTTAATTGATGTGATAGTATTGCATGTACGCACTTGAGGGCTGTGTATTATAACAAGCTCAGCTCTCTGCTGTGCAGTCTTCGTTGTGCAGCCCCAAAAAAATTCGGCGATGCCACTGTGTGCTCAGAAATGTGACTGCAGCGTACATGGGCATGTTTCATGGGTCTGCAGGTAGCTGGTGTGCAGCAGCAGGAACACGCTGCCGAGCTCGTCTGACCTGTTCAGTCCAGCCCCTACTGAAAAGCCGCACCAAAACGCGCTGCCGAGCTGATGGTGTGTGAACAGTGAAAGCTGCTTTTTCATATCTGGTGACGTTGAGTCAGCTCTGGTGGCCAGCACATCACAGACGTGGCACATACGGCAGCACCCCTGGGCCCATGTCTGGGGGCTTCTGCCCTCCCAGCTAGTGAAAACTGTGCTGGTGGACTTGGCTGAGTTTTACTTCAGGGGGGTTCATTTATATTTAAGTTCTCCTGTGCGTGGGAAAGGTCCTGTCTAAGAGCCGTCCCAAACAGGAATTTCTATCTAGGTCTGCTCAGAGTCACAAAGTAATGTGGCCATACCTTGGGGTAAGGCAGGAGGAGGCAGGGATGGGATTTTCTATGTTCACCTGTCTTGCATCGCCAGGAAGGAAGACCGGCAGGTAGGGTGGCACCACCAGCAAATTGTGAAGATGTGGTGAGATGCACAGGCTCAGCTCTAAAGGCTGATTATTTAAAAGGTATCTTGGTGCCATGATCCCGCGCTGTGGGACTTGGAGAAGCAGATGCAGAGGGACTGAAAAGCCTGGGACTCTTCAGTGTGGAGAGGGCAGGGCTGTGATCAGGACTTGCAGAATCCTGAATGTGATGAGTAAGGTGAAGGACGAACCATCACCCTCTTCATCCCGCCATAGTAGAACTCCACAGTTAGGAGGAAATGGGCTTCAGACGGACGAGGTAGCGCTGTACCGGTGTGCAGTGAAATTTGGCAACCTGCTGTCACAGGGGGTGCAGCATCAGGCGGTATCAGCAGGTCCAAGAAGGGATTAGAACGGTTCGTGAGACAGGGGCACGGCTCGTGTGCGTAGACCCTGCACAGCAAGGGGCAGGTGACACAGTCTCGTGCTCCCTGTTTTGTCGGGTGACTCCGTGGTGTAAATAGCATGTACGGCCCAGGGAGCAGAGACCCGCTCCCCCTCGCCGAGCTGAGGTGTAATGACTGGAGCTGTAGTTTTGCCAGTCATCAAAGAGCATCAAATTAGACTAGAGGCAGCAAATCCACAGCCATGTGAAAGCTGTATCACTTTTGTTCTGCAGGTGAAATCTACGAAACTCCCCCCAGGAGGAATCTATGGGATACAAGAAAGGATTAGTGGGTTTTGTTTGTTTGCTTTGTTTTGTTTTTGTTTGTTTGGGTTTTTTGTTTTGTTTTTGTTTTTGTAGGGAGAATGGGAATATATAGTTTGGGAAGGAATTAGTAACAGAAATTATATAAACTTTGAGGCTTCCAGGTGTAAACCAACTTTTAAATTACAGGCTCCAGGAAGAAACATTCTGACATACTTTCCTGTCTGTTATGTATTCCTTGTGACTAACTCAGAGTAATAGCTGTTTTATAGACGGGCTTTAGATCAAAACTGGAACAGATCCCGTAGGACAGTACTGGAGGGTGCAGAGTGATAAATGACGTCTCTTCCCATCCAGCACCATTTCTAGTCACGTATCTGATGAGTTTCTGTGGCAAAAGGCATCTTCCCAGGGTAATGCTGTACAGCACAAGCACACTAAAATTCGTATTTAGTTTAATGTTTTTATTACCATGGAGAAATGAGGTGTTTGATTAGTTCAGATCAGTGTTGTTGGCCCTTCCATCTGTCTGGCTGTATCTGCTTGTTGCCTGTCAAGGTCAGGAGACAGCTGCCCAAATGCAGCACTTGTTTTTCACTTGCACAGTTCGTAGTATCGCTGCTTGTGACTCAGAATGAAGTTTGGTCGTCCTACAGCCAGCAGATGGTTTTTGGCACTGATCCAGGTCTCAGGATCCAAAGCAGCAAATATATCCCATTATCTCCATCATGGTACAACAGCGCAGACGTAGCATGAATGTGTGGTTGCAAGAGGATCCTACACTGGTGGTAGGAGCAGATGGCAGCAAAAGGGAGAGCCTTGGGGCAGCCGCTGGTGAGGAGTGGGTCTGCCAGCTGCGTGGAGAGGTGACCCAAAGTTGAGGCCACCATGCCAAGACACAGGGGACAAGACACCAGTTTCCTAACCCCTGTCCTTTTGTCACCATTGAGGTGGCACCTCGGGATCCAAATTTAGCTGTCTACTTCATGTCAGCTGCTAGCAAAAGGAGGTTTTTGCTGCGTGCTCACAGCCATCTCCAGGAATTAGGAGGGTCTCCAGCTATTTTAAGCTCTTCCAAGGATGTTGCTCAGTCTGAGATCTCACAACTGAGAGCAGATCAAACGCAGACCCCTGACACTTCTTGCACCCTTGGCTGCAGCTATAAAACTCTGTTTCTTCCTGGGAAAGATGGAGTTTTCCGTCTGACATAATGACAAGGATCAGTTTTCTCCCCAAGGTAGTGCTATTCACATTTACTTACACCAAGGAGTAAAATGTGGTATCATGAACGCAGCTTCAGATATTTCAAATGCTTGTGAAGTCGCAAGAATTTATATTCTTGCAACACAAGAAGATAAATTACCAATGCTTACATCATGTCCATTACTTCTACCAGCTGTGCTTTGTGCCCCTTTCCTTTAGAAAAAATTGATTTTCAGATATGCATAGGTTGTGCTTTTATTTTACATGTAATGAAAATGAGGGGATAACCTAGCTAGATGCAAAATCAGAATTTAGATTGGCTCTTTATAAGGCAACATTTCTTAAAGAGACGTTTTTTTCCCACCCTGTGCATTACAGAGATTTTAAATCCTTGTCGACTTCTGAAATCACAGCTCCTGAAGGACAAAGGATGATATATTCTTAGCAACCGTGTAAAGGATAGTAGTTTTAAAGACAATAAATGCAAGGTCATATTAGGGCAAAACAGTTAATTACCCACTTCATTATTGTCAAGGTTAATACAGTATTTGAACACAGAAGCTGTTTTTCATCTGCTTTTGGAAAAAAGGCAGGACAGCGGTTCTTGCAGACAGATCCATTATAGCTTATCACTGCAGGACAGACCGCTACAGCAACACCATGAAGGATGTCTACTGTCACCAGTACCCAGAGCAAACGCCAAACCTGTCCGGAGAGCACTGGAAATGAAATGAGAGCTACGCTTCAGAGTACCGTGCTTTAATTCACAGAGATTGCATCCCATTGATTTTAATGTATGACGGTAACAGTAGCATAAAATTCACCAGCACTCCTTCATCTGTTGTAACATTGATCCGTCCTAAATCGCACAACGCGTTGAAAAACGTCCTTTAATGAACACGGGGTATCGACTCTAACAAATTCCGTCTTTCTGTGGTGGAACCCAGTTAAAGCTGCACTTGCTGTAGGGTTTGATTTCTGTTTTTTATGCATACCTGGGCACTGTACAGGTTTCCATTACATGATCTCAATAGACACAAACAAAGGCCTCATAAATCTTAGTGGATCGACCTTTGCGAATAATGCATTGCTTTTAACTATCTACTTTACCTGCAGCAACTTCAGGAATTTGCTAAGTTTAAAAATCTGAAACAGTGAGGAGTAAAAAAAAAACAAAACACACACAGCCATTTTCTGTATAAATTCAGATGAGGAAAAATAGAATTCCCTGTTTATGTGGAAACACAAGCTGTCTCTTTCAGTTTATAAAGCCTTTAAAATTGCAAAAACTAGTCACCAGTTCTGGTGGTATTGATTACTGGGAAAACTGTGTGTGTACCTTTCAACGGAGCCTGCTTTTTCTGTTAGCTTTTCTTTCAAGATTTTTGTTTTGCTTTTTAAGCTGGAGCTAAAATTGTCCATTTTTTTGTAATTCCTGCTGTTGTATTTTGGTCCCCAGAGCTTTTCCCTCTGCTTGCCAGTGCAGCACACAGCCTGGCGATGCAGTAACCGTACTCTGAATTCCCTAACTGAGATGGCCACGTCAGCAGTTCAGGCTTTCCCTCGTCCTTCCACTGAAATCGTACCTTTGAACCTAAGTACTTCTGGCTAGCATTAGGCTTTCAGTTTGGGATATTTGGGCCCTAATTATGGCAGTTTTTCAATCTCTGGCTTATTTCTGCAAATACTGTACTTCACAGGAAAGCTGCAGGGTGCTGGTGAGCCCCCAGCACACACCTTCTGTGTAGTAAATGGCTTCAGGAGGGCTTAACATGGCCCAGCATGTGTCCTTCTGTAGAAACAGCTCCTTAGACTTTATTTTCCAATTTTTGATGCTCTTTGGGCATCCTTATAGAGTAATTACCTTTATTACTCTTACAGAATAATACCTGCGTTGAGATTTTAATTTGGTTTTTAAGCCTAGTAAATTGTGAAGAATTAATTCTGCCCACCATGGAGGCACTGTGTTTCAGATCTGTGTATAAACATCCTAAGTTCTACAGAATTAGAAAAGTACTTGACAATATAGAGTACTTCACACAGTCTCTGTGAAACACTTCCTTAATGATCTGCTCTGTGGACACTACAGTTCTTTTGATAGCAATAGTGCTAGATGTTTCCTTAATTTAAAAAAACAAAAACAAAAGCAAACAAACAAGCTGTAATGGACTGTCTGATTTAGCAATAGGGGAATCTCACCAAGACTTATTTCCTTTCATGTAAGGGAAGTGCTAAATTTAAAAACAAACTAAAGCAAATAAACATATTAATGATGATGATATTGGTAACAGTAACAATAATGTAATGATAATAGTAATAAAGCACAGACTGTTCTGTAGAAAACATTCATCACCTTAAGATCATACTTTCCTTTTTCTTTTACACCAAATGACTTTTACATCTCCATTTACTGTAATAATGTCAGTGGTGTATTTTAACACCAGCAGTGGCTGTGCTTCACTGGCATGGCTGCAGATTTCAAGCAGAAGTGCCAAGGTATTTTAAACTAGATTTGCAGCATGCTTCTGGGGTAGGTAAATTTTCCTCCCTTTGCACTGAAGGACTGTGCGTACATAATTAAGCAGTGCCAAGGATTATCATCAGATACTGAAATTAAGTAACAGGTGCTATTCAACTGCTCGAGCTCCTCGCCTGGGCCAGATAGCATCCTCCTAAACCAATCCTGGGCACAGTCAGCACCAGACAGAGACTTTTCCCCAAGCCACGAATGTTCCTTCAGAGGCTGAGAGCATTCAGCAGCATGGATCCAGGCCAGTACCCACAAACCCCCTCAGCCCTAGGGATTGGCCCCAGCACTTCTAATTTACTAGTGGAAAGGAGCCCAAACCAAATAGAAATTTTAGCCAGCGTTCTTGCAAGTCAGTGTTCTCCAGTGACTGTCTTAATCCCCTTAACTTCATCAATCAGGATTAGGTGGCACTGAGGTCACAGGGATAACAAAGACTTCTGCATAGACTGGAGCGTCCAAAATTTCCTACGAGACAATTTTATGAGTAGTAAAAAAAAAAACTTCTTTTTTTAAATACTCATGATCAAAACTGTGGCTCCCATCTGCAGAAAATCGCTGCAACGCAAGTTTTTGTCATCGATGAATTCCCTAACACATAAATCTTCAACGTCATTCTTCTAAAATTCCTTCTGACGTGGGCTCGGATACCTGTTTGTGATTCTTTCACCCCGCAAATTCCATGGGCATCTGTATTTAAAAAACCTGCTTCAGAAGAGCATCTGTTTGGAGGAGAGGAGGGAAAACTCCCCTTTCCAATAACCAGAGAGGCCATTCTGCTCCCGGGGGCTCCCTCTGGCTCCGAGGTCCTTTTGTGCAGGCACAATGCATGGAGCTCCAGGAAACCTCTCCTTTGTGAAGGCTAGTCCCATGGAGATCATTAAGTTGGCATTTTTACTCCTTGGCATGCATTTACACCGGGGAAGCGAGGTGGCAGTTGGGTATTTCAATCTTGTTTTCAATTATAAGCATTTCATTGTTGAGTGTGCTGTTTTATTATGTGATAATTAAATATGAATGATCACGCATTCATCCTGCCAAAGCTGCTGTAGCCTAACAAAACCAATTCCTCTCATCTTGCTGAATGACTTCAGAGGCGAAAGGAGTGATCTATTTGCTGTTCCTGATTTTTTCTGTCCTATTGTTTCAGTAACGCCAGCTTCTAAATAGCAAACCAGGCAAGTAATTACGGACATAAATCAGTGGAGGGATCAATGTGAGGTCAGGACTGCTTTGCTTGTAGCCCGGCTTTTCTCAGCTGTCTTTTTCTGAATAACAGAGAAGTGTTGCTGTTAATTTTGTGGAGATGGGGCAAAGCAGGAGTTGAAGAGGGGTGAGGAAGAAAGGCAGACACCACCAAAGACAAAACGGGCCCCTGTCATGTCTTCTGATTGCATTGCAAACCTTTCCTGGGCAAAAAATGAGCAAAGACCAGGATGCAGCACAAACAGGGAGGTATTGCTAGTCCCACGCGTGCCCTTTTTGGAGGACCATTCATGCTCCCCTGCTTCTGCCGGGGCTAGCCAGAGCTCTAGAAAATGAGTCGCTACTGTAGTGGTGAGTCTGCTGGCTGAAACGCAAATCCTTCCATGTAAGCCAGATGCAGTGTGATAGAAAAAATATGACTCAGACTGTGTTTGCCTTTCTGGCCATCAACCTCTCCAGAGTAGCTCACTTTGAGCTGTGACCTGATTAAAGCAATTACCATGTTGTTTTTTGCAGCATAGCCCTTCCCCATGGCCTTCTGTCCCTGCCACTGGTCATCGCATTTGGGGAAACCGTCTACTTTGCATGGAAACATTTGGTTTTAGACCTCACTTCTGCACAGCCTTCTTTCGCAGACAGTTCCTTGTTTCATCCCTTCGGTGCTGCTCCCTCAGCTGTGGGTCGGGCTTTACAGGGATGCATTTCTGCTAAAGCCGTATCTGCCGGTGTTGCAGTGAAAGAAGGGCCAGTGGCCAGGCTGGACACCGCGGTCGGTGTCTGATATGCCACGGTCAGCGTGCAGCGTGGGCAGGCTGCAGCTCGTGCAGGGACATCTCCTTGGGATGACCACGGTGACTGTGTTTAACAACTAGGCAGGTTAAATAAGGCACAACCTTAGATACTTACAAAGCAAATTTGTTTTCACTAGAGCCACAGTGATTTATGGCCCCGGCCCTTAATCTGTACATCTTATTCTTGCAGGGTGTTTATAAACACGACGCAGTGCTCAATGGGAGTCAACTGCTGAAAAATGAATGCAATCACTTGTTACAGTCTTCAGATGGTACTAGCTAAAAATAGTCAGTCTTTCTTGAAGGAGAGCTGTAACTAAGCACTGCTCACTTCCCATCCTAATGGGAGGACCAGTGTTTCGGTCAGAGTTGAGTAGGGATGGGCAGGGGGCCGTCACTTCACGTCTGCAGCGCTCCTGTGCCCGCCTCACCCAGGTCTGGGGGATCTAGAGGGGACTTTGCAGTATTAGGACACAAACAGGGCCACCACAGCCACTGCCACATGGCATCCGTCATGTGGATATCCCAAAACCGTGGTGTGCACAGGGATTTACCGGATGCTGTGTATTGTAAGGAGGCATAAGTAAGTATTATTTTTCCATCCTCCCCACATGTCTCTAATGCTAAGTTAATGAAGAGGCAATCCCTGGTGGTAGTTCTGGCACACAGGAAAGTACTGTCTTGTTAAAAAGGAAAAAAGAAAAACCAGGACCTGATAAACCATATGCTACTTTTCACTCCAGCAGTTTGCTAAAGTAATATGTAGAAGTTAACACTGAAAGTTACTTCTTAGCTTATCCATACTCTGTAAATCAGACTCAGCCTACCAGCTTACCTTGATGTAGACAACTGAATAATAGCAAATTTAGTCACACTAAGTTTTTTGGTCACACAAGCAGTGCTTTTAAACGTCTATGCTGTTCACTGCTGAACACCCACCTCTTAAACTGAGCTTTTTAAGAGTGCCTTGGGGTTGTATCAGACCTCAGCTTATGGTAGACACTGAATTTGACTTTAAACTTTTGTTTACTCATTTCTGCATGTTCTGTTGTAAGTATTTTTTTTTCTGGCAATGGCTCATTGTGAAGTATGTGACTGAAGAATGTGACACATCACTACGTGTGTTTCTGGGTGAATCACAGACTTCAGCTGTTTTGTTGGTCAGATACTAAATGAAAGTCATTATTTAATCAAAGCAATTTTTTATTCCCAGACTATTGTTAGAGGAAATAAGCCTCGAAAGGATACTTCAATCAACGGCCTGCTGGAAGAGTTTGACAATATCTCCGTGACACGATCCAACTCCCTCCGGAAGGAAAGTCCTCCCACCCACCACCAAGGCAATGCAAACCATGTGCCGAGGCACCAGGAGGAAAATGGTTACATCACATATTCCCAGTACTCCAGTGAGTCAGACACAACAACGGACTATGGCATGGAAAAGCACAGAGACAAGACTGTCTATGGGGAAGAGCTAGACAGGTACTACAAAGGGAGCTACGCCGCCAAGCAGAACGGGCACATGATGAAAGTGACTTCCAGGGACATCTATTATTCAGAAATGACGCCCCTGAAATCAGACCTCTCCAGGTTCCTCCCAGATTACCACGCACAAGTGGAGCCAAAGCCTAAACCGCTCGAATACGGAGGCCTAAAGCTGGAGTACCAGAGGATTCCCAGTGGATCCTCGCTGGACTACAGAGACCCCTTTCCTTACACCCTGTCCCGAGCGTCGGTGCACAGCGAGTGCCCCAAGGAGAGGCTGGAGTACAGCGATGGTGACTGGGGGCACAGCCCAGGCAAGGACGACTATGACAAGAGGCCGAAGTCGTCCTACGTGGACCCAGCGAGCCCTCAGCCAACGATGAGGCAGAGGTCCAGGTCGGGCTCTGGTCTGCAGGAGCCGGCCATGCCCTACGGAGCAAGCGCGTTTAAAGCACACCAGCAAGGACACTCCTACAGCTCCTACACCTACCCCCGCTTGTCCGAAACCGCAGCAGGCATCCCCAAGGTAATGTTAAGGCCCCTGGTGACAGTGCTACCGGGACAGGGACGCTTCCAAAATGGGAATGCAAAAAATTAAGCATGTGCAAAATATTAAGGGCAAGGAGCTGTGCTTGGGCCATGGCGTGGTGGGTGTGAAAACCCGCACACTTTACTTGGGTATCTGAAAACGAATGTCGGGGACCAATGGTTTAAGATACTTATTCAAAGAGCAATTTGGAGGTGCCCAACTTCCATGGGTTATACTTAGGATTTCCAAAAAACCCAAGTTCTTTGGCAGTTTTTGTAGCATTAGGAGTTCATGTGCCAATGATCTTGGCAGGATCTGAAAAGCTGGTCTGGTTTGAATATCAGATACTTTTTGTATTTGAATCGTTGTTGCTGACATCTCTGTGCCACTTAGAGAAGTGTTCCTGTTGTGCCGAGGAAACGCAGCCACAAGCCCAGCATGTCTGTCAGGCAGAGGAGCTGCGTGCAGCTCACCCAGCAGTACCAGCCCACACAGCCGCAAGGCTGACAGGTCTCTATGTGTATTACAAGGTTTATTAACCCTTTGCTGCTAACGAGAGCAGGGGATTACCCCTCTCCTCTTCATTTTTTAAGCAGTGAAGTAAAATCAAAGTACCTTTTCTCACCCAAGACATTTTAGCAGTACAAAAAAAAAAAAAAACGGGTCAGGATGCAAAAAAGCAGCTCAACTGTGATAGCTGCAAGCAGCAACTCTGCAGAAGCTGTGGCCTGCTCTGCCTTTTCTAAGTTGCATGAGGAATTATCCATGCAAGCTATCCTACTGTACTTCCAATAGCTTGCAGTTTTGTTCAGCTAAGGGAGTAACTCTTCTCTCACTCATCTAGTCACATTGCTCTGATGAAAACCTGCTTAAACATCTAATATTCTGCAAGAGGACGTTTTTCCTTCAGTGTAGATTGCATTCAACATCACTGGGTTCCCTTAGCAACAGGCACCAAGATGATAGCGCATTTTTCCAGGGCTGAAACGGCCCTGGTTTGCCGTGACTTACCAAATGTGCTGAGGTTGGTAGTTGTCAAGCGACGACATCCCTTCTGCTGATTAATGGTGATCTGAATGGCACGTTTTCTTACTGGCTCTGCGCCCTGAGAACTTGGTCCTGTCCAGCTTCAGACCCAGGAGTAATCCCAGGCCTCTGCAAATTCACAGTAGCCTCATACCAGAGGCATGCTTGTGTCTTACTTAGGCTGTGGCTGCTTTGCTGATACAGAGAGAGTTGTAATCAGTGCCCTGTGGTAAAGGGAAAAAAATGCATTTTCTTTTCCAGATTGCATTAAAGCACAGAGCTGGGCTTTTGAGTTTGACGGTAAATCCTGCGAGGGGAGTGGAAAAGTTACCAGATCTCTTTCTGTGCCTTTTCTGAGCTTGGGGTATGGTGAGAGGGATGCGTGTGTGTAGTTAACTGTGTACAAGAGTGAGGTGCTCAAATACGAATTCTGGAAATTGTGAGGAAAGCTTAGGATGGGCTATCTGCCATTTCCTTCCTTTAAAACAATCTTTTTGTCGGAGTTTATAAAGAAGGACAAATCCACCAATACTTCATAGACTCTCTTGTGCCTGCTCCTGCCAGTTTTGCAGCATTCAGGGGGGCTGAAGGCTGAGGTATACTTTACAGGACTCAAAGCACTCCAGACAGTTTGAAAAATATCCCATTAAAATGCAGTAACAACTCATAAAAAAAAAAAAAAAGATGCCTCCCTGCAAGATTCATTGTGAGCTGTTTCTCTCCTTTGAGCATCAAAAACACTCCTACAGCCTCGGTATATTGAAACTTGATGATTCACTGTTAAATGCAGCAGTTTCAATTCCCAAACACATCCGCAACTCCTGGAAGTGAATAGCAGTTTCGTGTCTTGGATGACTGTTGAGGAGTCTTCTTTTCAGGGAGGCATTAGGAAGATAATGGTTCATTAAATGGCTTTACTAAATGAGAATCAGGTCTCGAATCAGATATTGTACGAATGAGATTGGCTTTAAAGTATAATTAAAAGGGGAAAAAAGTAAGCATTGAAAAAGTCTGCAGGCACAAATGTATGGCTTCGAAATACGTTCAACAAAGACGTGCATTATGGCTTGTAAATGAAGAGTAGACGTTGTTCAGTATTATTTGCTGGTGATAGATGTCAGATAAATGAAATGTGTGCCCTGTTCCCTCAGCAGTGATTTCAGACATACCGCGTCAGAAGACTTCTGCAGCGCTGGGCTTGGCATCAGCCGTGCAGTGGCATCGCAGAGGCGTACGAACCCGAAGGCTCAGATTTGGTTCCCCTGCTTATCTCCCCTGTGTCACTCACCCACTCTCCTATCTCTGCAGAATCACTCCTGTAAAATTTTGTGCCGCTGCAGCCTGTGCTGGTGTCTGCTCTGTTGCCCTTACAGCGTCCCATTTGGTTCAGCGGAGTCACCTCCGTTACTGTCACACAATACTAAACCCATCCCACCAAGCCTGCTTATTATACTAAGGTTTTCTCTTATTTCTGGACACTCCATACTGCATGTTTTTCTTTTACCCTCCTCTTCATCACAGGCAGCCCTCTTAACTTTTTGAACTGCATCCTGTTATTTTGAAGCTCCTTTGCCAGCATTTTTTGGCGGTGGCTCTCGGTGACCCTTTCCTGTCCCTCCTCCAAGGGGCCCCAATTTCTGCTCTCCCCTTCTCTGCCTCACTGCTGCACCGTAGCAGAGGTCACTTGGCCGCAGCTCAGCACTGCTCTTTGTGTGCTGTATTTTGCAGGCACTCTGCACCAGCAGGATGTTTCCAGCCCGGTGAAGGCAGAACCACGCCTTTGGAACCATCTCCTTTTTTTCCTATTTTTCCATTCATGTGCCAGTAGCTTTCCCCGAACACCACCTGCCACCGCCACGCATGGAACAGGGAGTCTCCAAGATTTCCACTGGCAAAACTCTAGAGAGTAACCTTTTTGCTTGCAATCTCCATGTGATTTACAGCCTACCCCTTCTACACCTTTTACTTCAGCAAACTGAAACCTAATCAAACCGAAAGCTATTCTACATTTACTGACAGGCGACCCCGTCCTGCCAGGGACTGGCTGCTCCCCTAGGAGGGTATCGGCTCTGGCTGCAGGGCTGCGGCTGCCGTCACTGCTGCAGTCCGTGTCACCAGCACTAGCGCTTTCGGTGACTGCAGATTGTACAGGGACAGCTAAGGATAAAATATTTGCCGAAGCAGACTGCACTACTGGGGAAGACATCCTGTATGAAAAAGGAGGTGTTTCCACCACATGCAATGTAAGACAGGTATTGCTGTCATCAGACTGGGAACTAAAATGAGTTTACGCACAGTGTTATGGCCACCTTCAAGAGCGAAAAAAAGATCTGTCTGCGGAAGCGGCCGCGTACAGATTCGAGTGATGCTGCAAGCCAGTGAAGTGACCCACCCAGCAGCAGCAGGGTATCGCATTGCACTGCAGAGCCGTGATGGATGTCATGTCAGAGCTTCATCTGCTCCCTTGACTTGATCTTGAATGAGAGCAGGGCTGGTTTTTTTTTTCCTTTGTAGTATTTAAAGACTTTCCTTTGAGTAGGTAATTGCATTCAATAGCAGAAATAGAATTATTAGTGGAATAAAGCGTGTTCAATTTTGCCATGATGTGAAGAACTGCATTAGGATACAGCCTAGGAGGAGAGGCTAGGCTGATTTAATCACTTTGGCTCCTGTATCTTTGTGAGATTGCATGGGGTTCAGGAAGTGAGTGGGTTTATATTGTACTACAAGTTGGTTGTAAAACGCTAACTTCAAAAAGCTTTCAAAAATTCTTAGAAAGGACACTGAACCCCTGAATTTTCCTTTTAAAATTTCACTGTGGAATTTGCTTTTGCCGTCATGTTAAGCATAGGACATGCTCAGAACTAGCAGGCATGGGTAAAGCCCAGTCTCGATTCATTGATATGGATTTATCCAGCTTAAATTTCTAGGCTGGGCTTTCCCCATCTTAATGTAAAAAATAGTGTATTTACAGTCGGAGCAATAATTTATGTGGCTCTGCATACATAGACGTAAAGGACAGGGCTAGATTTGAGAGTTCCCCTCCCTCAACCAGAGCATCTGAGCACTTTGCTGTGTTAATTAGTTTGGCAGACGTAATGTCCTTCATGAAATTCATGATGTCTCTGATCCTCTTCTATTTTACAGCTATCTCTGCTTGACGGAGTAAGTGAAATTATGACCATAATCATTTGTATGTTTTGTTTACACAAAAATAGCATGCTAGGAGGTGGATGTACATTACTGGTACGTGTTCAGTGCGTGTGCCATATGGCTGGGAGCTGTCACTGTGCAAGTCTCTCACTGAAGCAGACTCCAGCTTCACATTGCCGAGGGAAATCTCTGGGCAGCCGTTCTGGAGAGGCATTCCCTCTTCCCCGTTAAACCTCACACAGAATGAAAAGACGGGCACGCCTGGCTGACACGTGATGGCCAGAAGTGCTGCTATAATATTGCACTTCAAGGCTTTTCTCCCCGCACCGAGGCAACTCCAGCTAGAAACTCCTCCTTGCTGTGCAGCAGGCTACAGTGATAAATTGATGCTGCGGCAGATTTTTTTTTTTCTTTTTTTTTTTTTTTGCAGTCTTAGCATAAAACGGTCAAATGATGTTCCACTGCAGAATTCAATTTCACAGTTCAGTTGGGTCCTTGATTACACTGCCAAATTCAGATTAATGTGCATTTAACTAACATGGATCAGGGACTCCTGGCTGGCAGCCAGCAGTAATAGTAGCAACCGTGAGCTGTGTCGAGTTTGCTGCTCTGTCCACCCCTGTGCACTGCCGCCGAAATTGATTGATTAAATGAATTCATTGCCATAATTATTTATAATTGTGCTACATCATG
This sequence comes from Chauna torquata, assembly GCA_013399475.1. Classification (NCBI taxonomy): domain Eukaryota; kingdom Metazoa; phylum Chordata; class Aves; order Anseriformes; family Anhimidae; genus Chauna; species Chauna torquata. The sequence continues at coordinate 675,374 of VXAL01004229.1, forward strand.
AGCCTGTGTCTAACCACCCCCCCACCCCTAAATGCTCCACATGTCATCAGGAGTCACATATGTTATATCATAAATGTGGAGATGCTCTTTTCTGGGAAAAAAAATCCTGTTTTTGTTTCAGGTGCATTTTTTGTCTTACATCATTTTTTTATTTTCCAGTTTTGATGGAGACAAACTGCTTTGTTTGCGAATGTGAAGTATTCACTTGCTTTCAGTGTACAAAGCTTAGAAAAGCTTGGGAAAATAAAAGGAAAGAAAGGAACCTGCAAATGACAAAGATCTCCCATTGGGATAATTTCCTTGCGGTTGTCTCTGATTTCAGATGAAAATTAGCAGTTTTGTGACACCACAGTTAAGTAGTGTGTCACTCTGGAAAATGATTTAAGAAACGGTAAATTGAATTAGTCTGCTCATCATGGCTTGCTTGGAGGAAGTCCCTTTGTAAACTCCACCGAGTGGCTCTCATCTCTCATCTCAAACAGGTTACATGCTCGCCTAATCGTAACTCTCCCTGATTTACCCCATACCTTGAATTTGATGCTGTTTTGCCATTTGCTTTGTGGTCTGCAGCGCTTTCTCCGTGTTGCTGCATTGCTGTGGTCAGGGTGACCCGCAGCCCTGCTCCTGCTTGTGGGGATAGCAGGGAAGACCCTGCTATTTAAAGCTGTACAGGGCTAAAAAGGGTTTAAAAAAAAAAAAACAGGAGGGGGGCTGTATCTGCTCTGTGGTGGCTCAAACAGCAGCTAGTAACGGGGCAAGGCAGGGGGCAGTGGGGATTCCAGGTACTTCCACCGTTGGGAAGTTGTTCTTGAATCATCAGAGAGAAGTGTAAAAGACTAAAGGCTGAGAGTCAAAACCCAGAAACTGGTATTTTGAAAGGAAAGGCACGAATTGGAATTTGCAAAAGGGCTTCTAGTTGTGAATGGGATGAATTATTGGAGGAAATAGCCCAGAGAACTGTGCCTACAAACAGGTACCTGGACGTAAAAATGCACCTGTGATATACAAAAGGCCTAGTGGTCTTTACTGGCCTCATTTTGGTTCTGATGAGAGCACAGCAGCCTAATGGTCTAAAAATCTCTTTTCAGATGCAGGGCAGCAGTGTCCCTTGGAGAGCGGGCCCATGCAGGAGCATGCTGTGCCGGCGCCCTGCCGAGCGCATCTGGGGGTGCTGAAAACGAGCTGAGTGCTGCGGGCTGGCCAGACAGCTGGAAACCCATCATCTCTTCACCCATGCTCACTCATCCGCTTTTGTGTTGCAGGTAGATTACGATCGAGCGCAGCTGGTGGTTAGCCCGCCGCTCTCCGGATCGGACACCTACCCAAGGGGCCCAGTAAAGCTACCTCAAAGTCAAAGCAAAGTCAGCTATTCCAGCAGCAGCTACCAGTACCCTCTGGTCTATCACAAAGCGTCCCACTATCACCAGCCATCCATCCAGCCAAGCTCTCCCTATATTTCCACCGCCTCCTATCCCAGCTCCCCAAGTATCACATCAAGTGCTTATCCTCCACCCAGCTGGGGCTCCTCCTCGGACCAGCAGCCCTCCAGGGTGTCCCACGAACAGTTCAGAGCTGCCCTGCAGCTGGTCGTCAGCCCTGGTGACCCCCGGGAGTACTTGGACAACTTCATCAAGATCGGGGAGGGCTCTACAGGGATTGTCTGCATCGCCACCGAGAAGCACACAGGAAAGCAAGTCGCCGTGAAGAAAATGGATCTCAGGAAACAGCAGAGAAGGGAGTTGCTTTTCAATGAGGTGCGTTGCTTGGGGTAGTGCAGCATGAGACGTGGACTGAATGGCGACCACAAGGGCCAAATTAATGTCTTTCTAAAAGAGGTGGTGAGTCCTACACTCATCCATAGTGACTAAAATAATCAGACCAGTTTCAGATGAGCTACATGTCCTCCTGGCTTTAAACTTCTAACATGGTGGAAAGTCACAGTAAACAACTAAGAAACCTGTCAGCTGGTCCATACAGCATATCAGGTGCACAGACATAGCCCAGTTGCCTTTTTCAGACCATTTTCTGGTATAGTTTATTCTTCTGAGGTGGAGAACTAACCTGACTATTCAAGGAGCACAGGCACCATACACTGGCATGTACATGCTTTCTGTTTTCTCCTTCCTTCCCATTCTAAGCATTAGCAGTCCCTTTGCCTTCTTGATGGTTAATAAGCAAAGAGCTGAAAGTCCCTTTTTCATGGAACTGTCTATATTAATTCCCATACCTCTTGAGAGATTATAGCCAGTTCAGAGACCGCTACTGCTTATGTAAAATTGTTTTCCCCATGTTCGTTATTTTAAATCTAATAACACTGAGTTTCATTTGCCTTTTTTTCATCTGGTTGTTTGGTGCTATGGGTTCCTTCTGCAATTCCAAGAGTTTCTCCTTTTTACTTCTTTTACTTCTTTTTACTTTTACTTCTTACTCCCCTGTAGACATTAGTGTTGTTGTTAGTGCCCCCCCGTGGCAGGGGGGGTGGAACTAGATGATCTTTGAGGTCCCTTCCAACCCAAGCCTTTCTATGATTCTGTGATTCTTCACTCTTTTCAAGATCACTTACGAATATATTGATCAATGCCAAAAACACTGCAGGTCCCCAGAGAAACCTCTTGTAAGAACCACCTGACCCTAACACTTGTTTCTTGTATTTTAACTATAACAGGATCATCCCTCAGCATGTGGAAGTCTGGTTTCCTTAAAACCTTTAAAAAATTTACTTTTTTTATACAAAATATCAGTTTTGAATTGAAAGATTTTCTTTAAAGACTTTTGATCTGGCACCTCCTTGAAATCCCGGCAGACTGGTTATGAGCAAGATCGCACTCTGTAAAGGTTTTTGAGGCACTGTTTTCTACACTCTTCCCTATTATATCATATGTGTAAGTGATTATTACAGTCCCATGATAGTAGTTGTCATTTCCAGTAGCTTGCCTAGCACAGACGTTGGGTTGCCCTGTGGTTATTTAGGTCCCCCTGGAGCCCTCTTTGCACGCTGGGGTGACATTCATCGCTTTCTGTGCTTTGGGTGCCAAGTTCTAAGCAATAGGCTAGATGCAGCGGTGACAGCTCAGCAGTTTTGTACTTGCTTTCCGTTAGGACTTCAGGTGAGTACCACCTGCTCGGGGGCACTTGTCACGGTTCGTTGTATCAGTTCCTCCTGAAGCCTCCTGTGCTGCCATTTGGTCAGAGACAGACCCAGTGATGCACCAAACACTGCCCTGCAATGGGGATATCGGCTCCCCCATGGCGGACGGGGTGCCAGGCTTCCAGGCAGAAGCCTGATCATTGCTTTGTAGAAGTTCTTAATAAAACTTGCTCATTTTTGCGCAGTTCTCCTTTCTGCAGTCCATGACTGTACTGGGTATTTTGGCTTTGTTTTGCCTCTGCTGGAAGACTGCACTGAATTGCTTTTTGGTAGCTCTAACAGAGCATCTCTTGAATGGTAACATCTTGAAGCGGGTCCTACATGCTGTGCAGGACCAAGCTGCTTCCCTGACATGCTCCAGTCACTCGTGTCATCTGAAATTTGAAATTTCTTTTCAGCATGCCTCCCTCCATCTGCACAGGGGCAATCAAAGCCTTCCTGTGCTGTTGTTTTCTATCCCTGTCCCCTCTCTGACATCCCTCAATATCGTGCAGTCGTTGTTGCTACCTTGGCTGAGCTGTTGTTACTGCCATCCCAGTCCTGTATGTTCACTTCTAGATGTGATGTTTGGGCTCACAGGGATTCGTGCACTGTTGAGGCGTTCTGGTTCTCCTGTCTTCACTGTCATGCTCACAGCACTCATGTAAAGCATGCATATGCTTGGCTCAGCATCTGTTTTATGGCAATGTTTAAATGAAACTCTAATCGTTCAAGTAAGCTTACTCTTCTTGAGTTTTGTTAGTTTTGTCTTATGCTTTACTCAAGAACAGAACGTTTTTCATGGCTGCACCTCTGGAAGAGCCTTTGACCCAGACTGTCAGCCCTCTTCCAACTTTTTGTTTTAAAACTTCGGTAGTTCAAAGTAGTGGAAGTCAAAACGATAAGTACATTAGAAATACAATTGACTGTGGAGACAAATCCAGCAAATTTCACAAGTACAGAAATCCCTGCTGACTTCAAGGGATTGTGTATAGCACGTCTTCCCTAATTAAGGGCTGTCGATGCCGAGATCCAGCATTGCACGACTCAGCCTGATTTCAGGATGTTACACACCAGGCTGGTACGAGGGTCAGGGGTGCAGAACTGTCTTGGCACCTGTGTAGCGGATTCACCTGTACACCAGGACTCGAGATATTAATTGTTCCAGCACTTGCCATTATGATTTATAACTACAAAATGTTTTAAAAGCCTAACTGCGTATCCTGTATTAGCGATCGTCCTTTCCAAGCTATTAAATTATTTGGGTTTAGGTGAAGATATTCCGTTTCCAGGCAAACTAGACTGTAGTAAGGAATGAGAAAAGCTGTATCTTCATATTTCTTTAATTTTACATGTGTAATAGCAAAATGCAGAACAAGTCACAGTTTGGGAGCACACAGGAGCAGAGCAGAGCTAAGCTCGGTCCCTCCCACTCACTCAAGCTATGATGCATATAGTCAATCTGCTCCGTAACCCCACAGCTCCAGGATACCACTGTCCCAACGCTGGTCTCCTTCTCATTCTATTGGGAAGCTCTTTAATGTTGAGATGCCTTATGAATATCCCCTGTCTTGCCAGCTTTCTGTTAAAATTCTGTGCAAAGTACAATTTACTGCCTGATGAAGAAGACTTTGGTGGGCTGAGCAATTGATTGGATCAAAAAAAAAAAATCTGTGTTGTACTGAAAGCAACTGGCAGTAAGAAAGGAATGAAATAAACAGTCCTGTTCCTGCAGTATGGAAAAAACCACAATTATCTACCACTTATAATTTAGCAACTAAAGATTCTTCCTTTTTCCTAATGCATTTACGGTGACTGTTATTTTATGTAAATAGATTGATTTTGTTTATGCGTTGGCACAAGGATTAGCGAGGCTGTGATTCATAGCAGAACCTTTACTAAGCACAAAGAGAAAAGTACAGTGAAAAAGAAGGTCAAAACAAGTGTCAGAGAGTGCTTGCAGCAATTCACATATCGTCTTTTTCTTCCTCACAGGTTGTAATCATGAGAGATTACCATCATGAAAACGTGGTTGACATGTACAACAGTTACCTTGTTGGCGATGAGCTGTGGGTTGTGATGGAGTTTCTGGAGGGCGGCGCTTTGACAGATATAGTGACTCACACCAGGTGGGTTGGGTGCGCTGCGCCCGCGGGACCCGCAGCGTAAACCCCTCAACAAAGGCCGGGCAGGAGGGAGATGCTGCGGCTTTCCTTCACGGCTGCCTCCCGAGCGTGCCCTCCGGACCTCACCTCATGCTGAGGAAAGCTGGGCACCCCCTGGCTCTGTGTATGTGTTTTTATATACGTACGGTTGTGTATATATGTGTGTATAGAGAGAGAGAGAGGCACATGTGAAATACATATATGCAAACATACAAAACGCATGCAGAAGATACATACATAAACATGTACACGTGTTTATGTTTGTATATGTATACATACATATATACACGTACTGTAGCACACTCACTTTACCAGCATAAGTAAGCCACCGCAGATGAATTTCTGTCAGTACAGGTGTTTTTTAAATAGAAGGGAAAGAAATATCTGGAAGGGCTTGCTTGTAGAAAGGGATTTGCCAGAGCTTTCAGTGTTAATTTAGCAGAGATTACTTTTATCCGTTAGTCCCCCAAATGTCAAAAAAAAGCTTCTTTTCCCTGTATGGTGATCTGTATTGTTTTTGCTGTCATAGCAGTTGTAGGGGTGATTTCTCTTGATACTCATAACCCATATAACTATGCTGTCAGAAGCGTTAACTGCAAACTGAGCCTAAGACATAATGAGAAAAGTACTTTTATGTCACAGTGTTTGTGCTTACAGTAGAGCTGGTTCCCATATTTCAGTTAATGTTGTACCTTTAAGCAAAGCAAAGCCAGTACAAAAGCTGTAGTGTATTGAACGTGTCTTCCAATTCCTTTTCTGAGTGGAGATTTTAGATTTTGCAACCCACTTCACATCTGCTCTTCACTCATCTTTTCCTGATAAACAGGATACAATGGGATAGGAAAGAGGAATTCTGTATTTAATTTCTTCCTCTGGAATAAAAAAAAATATTTCCACACCAATCCAGTGGGAGAGTATTCAAGTGAGCAGACAAAAAGCAGAGAAGTAAATTAGACATGAAAATGTCTTCTCTCTTAGTGTAGTGATGCTCTTAGATCCTACTAAAAAAAGATTTGTAACATAGGTATTTTATTTTTAAGTGTTGCCTTAGCTGACCTGCTGAAATAAATCACAATGTTGCAAGTCGGTTGTTAATTATTGCTCTCCAAAACATTAAAAGCTCTATCCAAGATATTTCTGACAGGAGTTTAACGGCAAACAGATGTTCCCAGGACACCACTTCTTAAGAGCTGTCATCTATTTTTTGACTCAAAGTAGTCATTCCTTAATCTTCTGGGTTTTTTTCATTGCATGACCTTCTTTTAAAATTTTGCTGAAATACTGCAAATAGTATCACAAAGTTAAAGCAGAAATGCTTTAATGCTTCTGCTGGTGTATTAGAGATGCTGGGGATGTCCAGCAGCGGGGCTGTGGGGCTGTGGCGTGTGACCTGTCCCGTCCATTGCTGTCATGCTGCGGCAGACACCTTTTTCCAGATCAGGGCTTTGCATGCCTGCACAGAAGTGAGGACTAAATAATTCTCTTGCTGTATGTTTTTCTACTGAAAGATCCTTTATCTTTTTATAATAGGCATAAAGGCAAAGGAAATGCTCTTAAAGTTACACCCAGGGCCTGATGTTTTGTCTGCACAATTAGAGTGGTGTTTCTCATATTTTTTCCATGCTTGGTTCCATCCCAGTAGTGATTTATCCTCCTTGGCAAGCATTAAGTTTACTGTAAATAAGGCATTTCCATTATTTCCCAGAGGGAAACAGGCTCACTGTAACACACTATATCACATAATATACTCTACTTCTTTAACGCTACAGGGAGACTTACCCAGACCTCCTTGCAGAGTTGTTCCTCACTCATCCCCTCCCTTTTTCAAGTGGAGGGTCGCTCCAGAGCTGTTGCCTAAAAGGGCTGCTGGCTGTCCATGCACTGGCGTGAACGGGAACTTGCGCCTCTTCACTGCAGGTCCCCTTCCCTGCTTTCTTCATTAACGCCCGGTGCGTTTTTCCACTTTGCTGTTTCAGGATGAACGAGGAGCAGATAGCGACCGTCTGCCTGTCTGTCCTGAGAGCCCTGTCCTACCTGCACAACCAGGGCGTCATCCACCGTGACATCAAAAGCGACTCCATACTTCTCACAAGTGATGGGCGGGTGAGCACCCGACATTTCCCCTGCCATCTCTCCCTGGCACACAAGGGGAACAGGCTGATGGGGTCTGTCATGAAAACTGTGTGCCGTGCACATGAAGCTGTGCACGTGGCTTGTCAAAGTAACTTCAAAAAAATACGAAAAAAAAAGTCGAGTCTGAGCAGCTCTTCTGCTCCATGCCAGGAGTTGCTGTGGGTGAGAGCTAGGATCCTGATCCTGTTGCGACTAAGGAGCACCTGGACGAAGGTGGCCCACATCCGATGGTGCAGCCGATGGTGGGACGTGATGCGCAGAGCAAGGGTTGCCTGAAATGCCACCTTCCCCCTGGGTCTCAGTGCCCTTCTGAAGTGAGCATGGGCACCCATAGGTGGGTGGGGATTTACAGCCCAAAATGTCACCCCGGCGGTCGCTGACGGGGGGGTCTGTGCTCCTCACCAGCCCAGGCAGATCTTTGTGGCACTGAACCGGCACGGCTGCCCTCCTCTCAAAGCCCAGCCAGGACAGCAAAAGTTGCAGAGCTAAGGAGAGAGAAAATAAAGGGGAAGGGAAAATGCAGCTTAGCATTTACATGCCCCACCTGGGAGGAAGGCAGGAGGTTTTGGTCCCTCCATTCTCTTGATCCTAATCCCATGACTGTGTAAGACAAAATGCATAAACAGATCCTGGGAAAAGTAGCCTCATCCTCTGGGGTTTTATTGATTATATGAAAAAATTAATTAGGGTTCTGTATGCTGGGCCTAAGTTCCAGGTAGGGTTCTACAGCAGAGCTGTTACCAGGCTCTAAGCCAGGCACGTGAAACCACAGCTTCAGTCTTGTGAATAACCTGTTAGAGAGCTGAATCAGAAAAACACAAGCCTGGCCAGTGATTGACATCTGCGCTGCATGCAGAGTCCCCATGGGGAATCGCAGCCACCAAGAGGCAGTGGCAGAAGAAACTGTGCCACAAGGGTGATGCTTAGGTAATGGGGGACTTCCTTTAGGCTGCCCCACTCCTACCTTGATGCCTCTCAGAAGTATTTTCTTTTCACTACATTTAGTAACCTTTTAGTTAGTAAGCTTTAGACATTGGCTTTGTTTTCGCAAGCTAGTTAGGAGGCTATCTTTAGTCTGTAAGGAAATGTTATACATCACTGCTGAAACATGTGAGGGTAGCTTTTACCGTAGGTACACTGAGAGATGGTTGACAGTACCTGTCCCACACTTTCATTTACTTGGATGGGCTACTGCTGTCAGTGAATTGGTCTTTGTGTTGTTAATGAGTGGGGAGGGAGGGAGAGAAAATGCTGCACATGACCTGCTTAATCTGCAAGGTACAGTTTGCATGCAAAAAAATACTACTTCGTCAGAGTACAGTCCCAAAGAAATTACGGTTTCCTTCAAAGGAAAAAGGTGGGTCTGGGCTGTGGTACTTGTGGGCACACAGCAGTAAAACTTGAGGCACCTAAAACTTGGGGCACCCAAAGGCTTGGGTGGCAGGAAGCAAAACCACTGTTGTATTTAAGAGCATGATTGCTGCACTAGTTTGGATCTCACCTTGTGGCCACACTAGAATAGCTGGTGTAAAGACTAATGCACACATGGCCAGCGAGTCCCACAGGCAGGGTTTTCAGGATTGCTCCAGTGGAGTTACACACGTGCCTAAAGCAGGACCTAGTGAGCAGGTCGGACTGAGCCCGAGAGCACCCGGTCGCTCTGGAAGCAAACCTAGATCTTCTGGTCCAGAAGGTAAAACTTTTGGCTTCTCAGTCCTGGTCCGATTCCCTAAGTAAAGGCTCGCCTTTATAAGTTGATTCCTGCCTCACCAAAAGAGAGGGATTTTCTTCCTGCAGTGGTCACAGGCTGCTCCTGTTAATGCTGTTGAGGAAGAAAATTCCACATGTGTAGGAGTTTTTCAGTTGCAATTTTGATCTATGTTGCTGAAATAGCATCTGATCTGCTTTCAGGCTCTGCATACAGTGCCTCATTATACTCATTACTCCAGTACTTATTATCTGCATTGCAGATTTCTTCATGGCTGTGTTGTGTAATTATCTTTTTTTAGAAAATCGTCTTCTTTTATGTACTCGAATGAGCAATAGATATGCAAAACCTCTTGTGCTCCTACAAAAGGATTGGGCTCTGCTTCCAAAATATGCATTATTCCTCCCATTCTTCGTCCTGTAAACTGAAAAATACATTTAGCATGGAGAACTTGGCTGTTACTGGCTTTGTTTCAGAAATACCAACAATCATTTTGTAATTCTGTTAAAAATAATACCCTTAGTTTTAAAAATGTACTGAATCCAAAAGAAAACAAATCAGTGCTGATAATAAAATACTGTCTACACAATGCAGCAATTTATGAAACTTCCCACTTGACTTGTCCTGGAGCTGTTGGGGCTCACTTCGTATCCCCAGGTGCTGAGTGTGCAATTGGATACATGGCTAATGGACCTTGGGCATTGGTTGTCATCGCACTGCGCGGTGTGTAGTTCGGGGTTCTGGGTGCTTTCTTAATGTGGAACAGCTTCCAAGAAAACCCTGGTGATAGCTTCTAGGCCTCCAAATAAATACTTGGAAAAACAAACACTTCAGCCTTAAGGAACAAGCAGTTTCTGGAAGGTAATGGTGCCACCGAAACTCAGACCAGCTTATTTTGGCTGTGCTTGGAGGAGTTTTTACCTTGCTGTTGTACAGCAGTGGGGAGGGGGGAGGTCACAATTTTCCAGCATTTTTATTGTAAAACATAATAAAAAGCTGCCTATAAGTATGAGCAGACTTGATGCAGCAAGAGCTGCTCTCCAGAGTGCTCGTGTATCCCGTTGTTTCTATTTCAGGTCACTGCCACTGCTGCTCAAGGACAGTGCCTTCTTTAATTCCTGAGTTCCCAGCACTGGGTGCAGGTCCCCTCCTCTCTTGCCACCATTTTGGAAGTCTCCTACCCATCCCTGCCTTCCCCAGATTAGCTCCCATACTACATAAAGAAGACAGTTTCTAGTGATAGCCCACAGCGCGAGGTCCTGGTCTGAAAAAATCATTGGCTGGGGGTATGGCTGTGTGAGGGGGTATGAGTGCAAGATTATGCTCTGCATGGAAAAAAAAAAAGTGGGGGGTGAATGCCAGTTTTTTCATCTGTTTTCTGGCAAACTGATAGATCATAAATCCGATATAAATAATAGGAGTGATATGTACCACTTGCGGTATGCTTATTATTGAATATTAGTATACATACACACACTGCAAACATGGGGGTTATATATTTACAATAACAGATTCATTATAAATACTGTTAGTTTGGATTTTTTTTGCTTTCCGAGTTATATTTTTAAAATAGTATAAGCCATTTGTCACCTCTGTAGCTTTTGCTGGCAGAGAGACAAGGAGCTATGACCAGTGATCTTAGTAACGAGCACCACTACCAGCCTCTCCTACTTCTTTTCCTTCCCCTCATTTTAATTAGCCGCACGTTCCCTAGGCTGTCGTCTCCAACCGCCCTTCCCAAATTGTGGTGCCATCCCGTCCCAGCCCCACCAGCTGCAGCTGGAGATTGGGGGGGGGGTCTCTTGGGGGCATGTGTGCCCAGAACCAACGTGTGCCTTGTTATTCAAGAGGGGCTTTTTCTTTTTCTTTGCTTTTCAGATCAAGTTGTCTGACTTCGGGTTCTGCGCCCAGGTGTCAAAGGAGGTGCCCAGGAGGAAGTCGCTGGTTGGGACGCCGTACTGGATGGCTCCGGAGGTGATATCCCGTCTGCCCTACAGCACTGAGGTGAGCGCAGCGGAGCTCCCGGAGCGGCCACGTGGCCGAACCCACTGAGCCCAGTGAGAAACCAGCAGTTCAAATGCCTTTGCACAAATGTGCTAAATAGCAGCAATTGTCTTTGCCCCGGAGTTATTACATCGTGCCTTGTTTGAACGTATTTCTCTGTGAAGTGTGGTTAAGTAACGCCCGTGTTTAGAGCACTAAATAATGTAATGAATGCCCTTACATAGTTTAGCTTAGGGTGCTGTATGAAAGGAAAGTGGCATCATTTGCGTGTTATGGAAGATCCTTTGATGACCTTATATTCAGTCTGCAAGCTGGAGCTGCAGACAGAGGCATGTACACCTGCCTGTACCAAACCAGCAGCCAAAGCGTGCACCCACACCGCACAGCCAGGTTGCATCAGTACTTTCACAGACCTCCAGGCAGAGATCTGCTGTGCTTCCATCCAGTTAAAAGCTTAGCTTCCCCAGACTCTGAAGGAGTGCTGGCAAAGGCAAAGCCATGGTCCTTTAGGATCCAAACGCAGGAGCCAGTGGGGTGGGGTGGGTTGCCACTCTCCGTGTAGTATTCTTCTCCACTCATTCCTTGCAGGCAATTCTCGCATTAGTTGAGAGAGGAGAAAAAAAAAAAAAAGCTTATCTGTGAGAACTCTTTCAAGCACTACAAACCATCTGAAAAAGAGGCAATTCACACATTTTTATCAGAGACTTTCAGACAAAAGCAGGAAGGGCCTGCCTGCGGGGACCCCGCAGCTCTGCAGTGCCGTAACGCACCGTTACGAAGCTCTGAGTCACAGCACCTTGGCACTGCCAGCCTGGGAAAGTCGCTCCCGCTCCCTTGCTCAGCAGAGACAGTGACTCACTCCCCAGCCAGAGACGTGGCTGCATTTTCTCCCCTGCATGGTCAGCTTCCAGCTGCAGAGAGCAGCCCTGCTCGCTCTCTCCCTCTCTCTGCCCATGTGTACACATACACAGGAGGGGAAATGCGCTGTGCAGCCAAGGCCTGAGACAGGAGAGGATGCATCTTCACATCGCACAGAAGGGCCTGGTCTAGCCCGGGCAGGGAGAGCGCCTACCTGAGAGCAAGCACCCTGCCTGCACTGGCATTCGCCCAGGGCGTGTGGCATTGTAGGAGACATTTCAGGGACAATAACATCAACTATCATTAGCCCATTAATAACACTGGAGGGAGTATCAAGTGCCTGAACTTACAGCTACATTAGGTTTCCCACCAGTAGGGGAGAAAAAATATATATATATATATTTAAGTTGAAGGACAGTGTTGGCAAAAGAGCAAAATAAGTATGAACTGGCCTCTCAAGGCCTGTATTTGGGCTGGCAAATGACAGGAATTACAGTTGCCAGCAGAGGGGGATTCTGGAGCAGCATTGCAGCAGGCCAGGACAAAAAAAAGTGGGTTGTTTGTTTTTGTTTTTTTAAGCGGAAGCTGAATCATTTTCCAAAGAGCTTATATAAACGTGCTACCTACGATTGCTGGGAATGGGCCTGGATGTCGTAAGTGCTTGCATTTGCCTTGGGGTAAGCAGGATGTAGCTGTTAATATTCAGGAGAAATACAGTGATTTCACAGCAGCTGTTATACGCTGGTTTATGCTGCTCTTCCACTCACTGCACCTTTCTGTAGCATTGCGGAGCCAACCTGGGGTAAGTACTCAATGGGTGCAGATCAGTGCAGCTGAAGTGCTGCGCCATAGGATGCAGTCAGCCTGTCCAACGAGCTTGCCTTAGCAATGGTTCCAGTGGACATCACCTAAACTAGCTGCAGCCCCAGTTTTTACATCATTTCTAATTTATTTCTTCAGAGCACTTAGAACTCAAAAGCAAAAAATTGTTATCAGCTGGTTAAAAAAGAAAGGCAATGGCTCACCAGCCCGCTGGCTTAAAATGGATGCAGACAGCAGGTGTGCCAGCATGAACCAGCGCTGGGGTTTACATGAACCCCAGGGCTGAGCCTGTCACCCCCTCTCTGTGCTACCAGTGGTGTTAATGAAGCGACTGTGTTACAGGTGGACATCTGGTCCCTGGGCATCATGGTGATAGAGATGATAGATGGCGAACCTCCCTATTTCAACGAGCCACCGCTGCAGGCCATGCGCCGAATCCGGGATAACTTACCGCCCCGGGTGAAGGACATGCACAAGGTCAGACTTTCCACAGGTGATGAGGTCTTGCACCTACAAAAAGCATGATAAAACCATAGGCACACACTGCCATGGGCAAAGGATAAATTGTGCCTTCAGGCAGTGCCACCTTGAGCAGTGGGTGCTACAAGAGACTGGCGTGGGGAGGTCGGGAGGTGTAAGCCGTCAGCAAACTAGGCTGTTCGTGCCCAGCGCTGGCTTTGCTTTTGCAGTGAGTGATGGAGAAGGGAGCTGGGCAGAGCTTTGTGCTCCCTGCGTTTCCCTCCCTGTCCAGGGACTGGAGCAAGGCAGCACGTGAGCCCTGCTGTGTACGGGTTGGTACCTCCGTGCCTGCTGCGAAAGCCTTTGGGTGCCTCCCATTTTGGGTGTGCTTCTGGATGAAGTCAGACCCGAACCCTTGGCAGTAATATCATGTCAAGTGTGTTACTGCTTTTCACATGCCGCATACAAAGCTATGTATTGTGTGCTGTTCTGTGCCCCAGTGCTTTCAACATGAACGGCACATGGAAGGTGCATAGGCCTTCAGTTCAGTGCATCTTTGGCATAGGCCAGCTCAGAAAGTCCTTTTGTCTTCCCAAGAAAAATAGCATGCAAATACCCAGCGTAGGCTGGAAACACTTGTCTTTGTCTGCCCCTAACACAGGTCTCCTCAGTCCTCCGGGGCTTCTTGGACTTGATGCTGGTGCGGGAGCCCTCGCAGAGAGCCACAGCACAGGAACTGTTGAGACACCCGTTCCTCAAACTGGCCGGGCCCCCTTCTTGCATCGTGCCCCTCATGAGGCAGCACAGGCACCGCTGAATCCGGCGACCCTTTGGGAGGAGGTTGGTGCAGAGGCCGGGTAACGGCCATGCAGGAATCCCAGCGGTTGTGTGGGAGCCATGGGAAAGGGCAAGCGAAACCTTGTGAAGGAAAACCCGCCCTGTGGAAATAACACTGTGTGTAAAAAACAAGGGGGTGCTCCCTGGGGCTGCAAAGGACTCGAGGGCAGTCCTGGCACCGCCCAGGCGGCCATGCTCTGCTGTGGACCGTGGCTGCGCCACGCTCTCATCTTGGCCATCCAGGCAGAAGGCGCCAAACGCAGACAAGGTGGAAAAGATAATTAGTAGAGGATAGCACAACCAGAGCGAAACACCAGAATGTCATTGCAGAAGTAACGGCTACATCACTTCTATTTCAGAAGAACATTTTTCTGAGAAAAGAAAGAAAAGCACTTTTTAATCTCAGTCATAGCAGCGTAATGTATTTTGAAATGAATTTGTAATTTTCTGTACAGTACTTTTGATAATTTGCAGTACTTTGTCATGTAACCGTTGTGCTAGTTGAAGTAATAAGTGTAACTTAGCAAGAATTTGAAAAGAAAGTTTCCTACTTTTTTAACTCTTTTGAATACGGAAAAAAAAAAGCCCTTTAGGAAGTTAGAAAGTTTGGCAGATTTCCCATCAGGGTGAGGAGAGTACTCGCCCTGCCATCACAGCAGCCTGAAGAGCGACGGGAGCCGACGATGCTAATACTGTCACAGCACTCGCTTTGAGTGCTTGCCCTCTCAGGGCTTCTGGTTACGTGGTGGCAATCAGAGCTTCTGCTGAATGCTGGAAGTCGTCAGGGCCTCCCTCATCTCTCCATTTCGCCAACGGTGGGAACTAACGCATCAGACGTACCTCTGCTCAAGGGTCATCTAACAACGTGGCAGTCCCTTCATTTTACGCTGCTGCAAGGTCAGTTTTGTTATTGCAAAAATACCCGTTATTTATGTCATGCTCTGGAAGTCGACGAAGGTGTTCTCCAGATTTGGAAGAGACCGTTGTAATACGTTACGCGATGTTTGCCATAGAGAAGAAGTCGTGCTGCTGTCTAGACCTTTTTGAATGTTGATACAACAGTTGACTACTACGGTACATTTTTGTGTTACTTGTTGGATGAACTTGCATGTTAACTGTAGGCCTAAATAGATTTGCCTTTAAAATTTCTAGAAGTGCTTCATAATTATTTCGATGATAAATGAATTTTATTTATTAATTAGTTCTTTTAATTATGTATAATATGAAAGCCATGTTTTTCCAGTTTTTTTTCTTACCTCATTTTACGATATCATTAAGAAACACAAAGCCAATGTTGTGAAACACAGTTAGCTTATTTCTTATTACGGAATATCATAGTGAATATATTGTTATTTATTGTAGCAAATTATAACCAAACATCTAAACCTGGCAGGAGCTGTTTGTTAAAGATCTTCCTCCTAGACAAAAGATTTGCCAATAGCAAAGAAGCTCTTTTTACTGTCCTTAAAAAGTTAAGTGACATTTGAAGGGAGAGTAACAATTTATAAAAACAGAGAAGGGGAGAGAAATACGAACTCGACATTGAATAAATGTTCTTACATGTGTGCGTCTCACCCCCACTGCTTCCTCTTCTTAACCCTGTTTGCACATTTCAAGACCATACTAAAGAAAACGTGTTTAGCTGAGCCTCAGCCCTGCCACAAACACGCTCTGCTGGTGCAGACCCGCAGAAACCCAGCAGAGAGAACAAGGGCACCTACAGAGTTTTAAAGTGTTTGTATTTTGTAGTCTTGACAACTCAGGAAAAAAGGCTGCACTGGTAAAGGCAATGGCATACAAGTGAAACTGTAATACTAGACACAAAAGTAAACTTTTTTTAACCATCTTTGAATAAAAACGGGGTTGGTGGGTTTTTCTCTTTAATATTCAGCACATTTTAGTACAAGTGGAGAATTTTCTGCAACTTTCTTATCATTAGATACTTCAGACAGTGTTCATCAAGTTTACTGAAAGTTTTGTCAGTTTCAAAGTTTGGTTTTTTTTTGTGACCACCAGCTACTGGTGAAACAAATGCACATGCAAGTTAAATAAATTAATAAATAATTTCATTTTCAGTGTGGTTGTTTTCCGTGCCTTGTTTCTATTTTCTAAATTGTGCTCTGTGACTCAATGTTCAGCCAAGCCAGTAACAAGAAAAAAGAGGTTTCTTGTATGCATGTGTGCGGATATATATATAATATATACGCACACATGTATCTTATTTAACTTAATGAACAAGAAACAGCAAGTTGGAAAAGGTGTAATGCTTGAATAAGAGCCTCCACATGACTGAAAAAAAAAACATCTTTACATTGCCTTAAGGACAAAAGTGCAAAGGCTTAGGGTGTGCAGTGCAATGGGGTGCAGCAAAACCATGCAGCCTATGAGCTAAATATCCTGTAATGGATATCCTATACATTACAAAAAAAAAAAAAAAAAGGAAAAACAATGGTGAGAACTAATCATGCAAATCATGCAAATACATCTTATCAGCCTTTGCAAAAACCCTTGACCTGGGAGACTTGCTTGGTTTCCCTCAGAGCCCCTCCTGTCCCTGAGGAAGCCAGTAGCATCCATTTTTCACGCACCAGCCTCCCCTCTGCTCCTTGCACAAAACAAACCTTCCCTGTGGCAGAAAACACCGGCGTGCTTGTCAGGCTGATGCAAATGCTGTAGTTACAGAAATTAATTAGAGATGTAGCCCTTTCAACCCAAGGTACCATGATTTAGCCACTCAGAGTGCGCCCTGTCCCCAAAACACACGCACACACACGCACAGTCTTCAGGTAAATACACAACTTCTTCTGTGCACCCACAAAAAAAAGTCTTTTATAGCTCAGCACGTGATGGCAATGCCAGCAGTTGGCAGAAACGTCCAGACATCCCACTGCAGTCAGCCATAAAGTACCAAAAATTGTGAGAAATGATTAGCACACCCGTACAGCTTTGTACATGGAGTACTCCAGAAAGACCGTACCCATTGAAACATTTCCACCTTCCTTTCCGTGTCCCCTAAATAATCCCTTTTTTTTTCCTTACATGGCCATAATTTATGGCTCATAATCATTCAGCTCTCTTGCCTACTGAAAGCATTACTCAGGCTCCCCAGCAGCAGCACCAGTTAGCTAATGAATCTGTGACACTGTTCGTTCTCTTTAAGCATCAAGTCTTACAAATGCGGTTTTGTATTAGGCCATACACTTTTGGTTGCTCACATCAGTAAATGTTTCAAAACGCATTAGCCATCATTCATTAAAAAAAAAAGGAAAAGGTACTTAACGTTGGATTTCACCCATAGTTCCTTAAATAAAGTCAGAGGCAGTCAAAAAAGCAGGGCATAACCATTTACCTTGGGCTGCTGTTGTCACTAACAAATGATGTTTTTTTTTCCTCAGCTTACCAGTTCTAAAACGATTCACAAATGCTTGTAATTGCAGTAGCAGGAGCCAGGGCATTTATTGGCAATGTAACTCCCTTCCTTAGCAATACATCAAAAAATTATAATTAAAGTTCTATTCACAAGTACTTTGCAAGCCGTTAACAGCTGCTTTAGTAAGTGCTTAATTATTACAGGTCCTTATAGAGCTTAGTAGGTTGATAAGTTTCTTATATTTATCCATGTTCTACCAGTGTGTTCATAAACATCTATCAGGCAAAGTGTTCGAGTCTGCAGCTAGCTCGTGATCAGCCATCTATGAATAAAAGCTAAATACAAAATGAAATATAAAAATTTTAAACATACGTGAAATCACAATAGAAGTGCTGCCATCCTCCAGATACTGCTGTAGTTTGATGGGCGGGAGAAGTTGGAGTTGGACAGCTTTTTTAACCTCTCAATTAACTTTTCAAAAATGTAAGTTTGGAAAGCTTAAATTGATGGAAAATTCAAATTCACTAAATATCTTAGCAAAAATATGGTGTGAATTGAAATATTCGAAGGGTTTTCTTTCAACTTTTTAAGTGGGGGGGGGTGCCTAAGCCTTTGAGCCATCTTCTCTGTCAGACCTTAAGACCGCCAGCCTGGCATCGCACGCTCCGAAATGCCAACAGCTCCCACTGAGCACAGGGCTGGTCTCCACTCCCACACCGATTTCTGCCTTGCCCCGCTTACTGCTGGCGTTACTGACATACAGGTAGGGGCCAGTGCAGATTAGATAGACAGCTGCTCTTTCACTTCAGCGTAGGGGCAGCTCGTCAATGTAACTTAATTCTGCTTTAATTTCATTATTGCCATGTTGCTGAAAATCAAACCCTAAACACACCTTTGGTGTAAATATGTATAAGCACAGGTAACAGTTTCAACACTGAAAATACTATTTTTCTTGGCTTACTACCCCATTTTAAGCTGAAGAGGGACAGTCTGTATGAATCTCTGCTAGGATCAAATCACTTCAAGAAGAACACGGTATTTTACGTACCCTCGACTAAGGCAAGGTTGGGCTAACTTGTTGCAGTAACACCAAAGCCAAGGGAAGTCAAAGGTTTCAGAGGAGACTGGATGGGACCCAAGCAAAAACCGCCACTGCCCACAATAGGCATATGAAAGAAGTGACCGAGAGATTAGAGCAATATTAGAAACTGCCGACAAATCACAGAGTAACAAGCCACCACAGAACATCTTCGCCAAACCACCTGCACCAAAAGTACTGCTAAAATTAAAAGCTACATTTAATAGCATCTCTTCAGACTATGCGTTGTTACACCAACCCCACAAGGTATCACGGAGTTAGCAAAAAGCATTGTATCATTTCAAAAAAGAAGGCAAATCAAGTACCATATATGTACATGTTTTAATTCACTTTAAAAATGGTCACATTTAAGGACAGATTTCAAGGGTTTCCTTATATTTTTTGTTACATTAGATTACACCTGAATAATCTGCATAGTAACTTGAGCATTTCTGTTTTCTTCTTTTTTTTTTTTTCCACTGTGAAAATATCAGTTGCAGGTAGCAATGTAACATCTCAACAACAATCACGATACGTGCAGGATGTCCAGCCAGAAGCATTTCTCAGTTGACTTGCAGTAGCATGGCACTTTATAATTTGTGTATCAATACTCTTTTTTGTAATAAGTTTAATTCATGTGGCTCAGGAAGCAAAAACAAACTTTCTTCACTCTACCTCAAGTGTGGGGTCAGTTCCTCAGCTGGCTGCAATCTGCTCTGCTGGAGTTACTCCAGTTTACACCAGCTTGAGGACCTGGCCTGAATTTTGTTCCAAAACACACCTGTACCTCCTTTGTGCTTTCCTTAACATGAGTGCAAATATCAGGAATATGGTTTGTGTCCTTTCTCAGAGGACCCTGATGAAGTCTGTGCAATGGCCCTGTCCCCAAACCCTGCTCCCTGGAGGTACACAAACACGTGCCAAGAGCAGTGCATTGGGGACATAAGAGGCCCTTGAGAAACAAACAACCAACAAAACGAAAAGAAAAAAGTTAATTTTGCCCACCGTGTTTGACATGTGAAGTATTTCTGTTTCCAGGTGATCGGCCCAGCTGATTAAGAAGGTATTCATAGCACCTACTGCCACAGACAGACTCCTAAAATCAGATGTGCTGTCATCTTACGGAGACAGCTATGTCTCTGCACTGACTATATTAAAGCCTAATCTTAACTTGTTTGTCTCCACAAAATACCTGCGGTTGAGTGTTGTGAATACCGTCCCTTTCCCCTTATAACCTTTTGCCTCCCATAGAAAAAAGTGCTTTTGCTTTTTCTACCTGATAAATATTTGGGCTGCTCGATCCTGTCACCTATCCCATGTGTTTGTACTGAGATCTGTCACGAGGAATTTGCACTTGGTTGGCCGTGAGCTTGTGGTGGATATGGTAAACACAGAGGGTGACCACGATAACCAACCCCAGTATCAGGCCCAAAATCAGAGGCAGGGTTTCTTCTAACTGTTCCCTTTGGTCCACTGGGCACTTGTGTTCTGCAGGGAAAAAAGAGATAGGAGATAGAGAAACTGAGAAATGAGCGAGACATTGCAAATACTAACTCCTGCTGCTGCACCAAACCAACCTCCCTGGAGAAACTGTCCTGTACAAGTCAGCTGCGCACCAGGGTCCCTGCACAGCACAAATAGCTGCAGCAACGAAGAGAGACAGCAACAGTCATCAGCATCCTGGGGAGAAAATCAATTGCTTTGGAGGAAACTCAAATCACAGTCACAGTGCAGGGTTTGGAGGCAGAGGGAACATTTTCTATCAAGCCAGCCAATGCGGTGGAAAACAACGCTTTCAGGCCCATAAGCTCCTCTTCTGTCCTGTGTGCCACACCAACACAGCACTGACGTTGAGAACAGGACAGCGAAGAACAAGCTCCCTGACTGTGGCTGAAGATCTGCTGCTTATTTGGAGACTATAAAGGTGATATCATGAGACCTCAACATCAGCACGTCTTTAATCCTGCATCAGAGTGCCCCCCATCATTAAAAGGGTTTTTCGCCTCTATCTGCAGGTTGACAGAGATCTAACAGCATCTTCCCCCCTCCCTATGAGCTGCCCGAGGGGAGTGTGCCAGCACTGGCAGAGCACGCCTATGTTTGTAGGCAAACAACATCCTGGCACCCCATCTTGTTTGTCAAAAGAGCAAAGGATGAGCAGAAGCACTGTGAGAATCCCCAGTGGTTTTCTCTCTGGCCTGTGAGTCCTCCCCATAGTCCAATAAATTGTCAGAAAATAACCACAGCTGCAATGGGAAAACACTTTTCTATTTAGCTTGCAAATGCATGGCCACCAAAGATAGAAATGCACTGCCCTGGTAATTCCAGTTCAGCTCCCTTACACTGCCGCAGTCTATTACAGGCAACAGACATGATCATGATTTACTTTTTTCCCCACAGAAATCTTACTTATCCATGTTGGTGAACAGGCAGAGCTGGTGGTGCCGACACAGGGTTGCCAGACTGAAAGGAAGAATGGCAACCCTGAAAAATAAACGTATGGGTACAGGAGGGACAGTGCTCTGGCCCCTGGATTGTCTTTTCCAGGGTACCAGAATTCTGCTGAAAACAATGAAAACAGCAACAACTTTCCAAAAAAAAAAAAAAAAAAAGTTAGACAAGCACTTACAAAGGGCACCACTAATTCCTCCCGTCACTAAAGACCATCCAGATGGGTTCCCCAGGCAGCTGATTGC
This sequence comes from Chauna torquata, assembly GCA_013399475.1. Lineage (NCBI taxonomy): Eukaryota > Metazoa > Chordata > Aves > Anseriformes > Anhimidae > Chauna > Chauna torquata. The sequence goes on from VXAL01004229.1 coordinate 696,631, forward strand.
AAAACACAGAGATCTGGAATAGCTGTGAACAGCAAACGCTCTGCAAATCTAGCAGTATGTGGGAAAAAGCAGGAAAAACCCAGAGACCCCCCGCCACGCACCCAGGCAGGAGGTGACAGCAGGGACGCATCCGTCTCTCCAGCACTGCTGGCACCTCCAGGAGCTGTGCCGCCCCCAGAGCACAGCCCTCCTCCCAGCACCAGGCTGTCAGCGACAACATGTTAGGAAACATTTCGGGCTGCAAATGAAGTGAAACAAAAAAGCAAAAGTGAAATGTAGACTAACAAAGAAATGTCCTTTTCAGTGCCAGTTGCTCACTGTTTCACCAGAGGAGCGATTAATCACCAGGACTGTGTTACAGGCAATTCAGCAATTGCTGCAATGCAGGGTTTTTGTTTGTTTGTATTAACAAGAAGGGGGAATAAAAATAACCTGATTATTATTTAGCTCCCAAAACCAGGTTTCCAGAGCTTTATGGAATTCTTCCCAGTTTAGGATGCTGAGGCCTGACCGGACTTGCAGCGCCAAGGCAGAGCCAGAGCAGCAGGCTGGTGCGCCTGGCCCTGACTGCGGGAAAAGCCACACACGGGGCAGCGCTGCAGGGCCAGAGGTGCCCCAGCACCCCAACCCCCTGACCACGTCTGGGTACAAAGCACCGGCTTTGAAAGCAGGTTAGCTTAAATCTCATGGAATATTGAAACGAGCCTGCTGTAAACCCAGCTGAGGACATTTGCCTATGCTCAAACACGGCGGGTTTGCCCACGCACATTTCCTTAAACAAAAGCAATGTTGCATTTTCAGGAGAACGGGGTGAACGTGAGGGTCTGTAGCCAGAGTAAAAGGCAAAGCTGAAAGCACCAGTGCTGCGATGCCAAGGATTAACCCAGCTCTAAAGCACCTGCTTGCAGTATTTGAATTCCCATCTTCTGCCAAAGCAAACTGGCTGCAGAGCACAGGATTTGTCAGAAGACATGGCCAAAACGCCAGCATCACAGAAAGCCACAGCTGTATTTAAGTGTCTGAGTCACAACTCAAAAAGGTGTCAATTCTTGCAAGCAACCACTGAAGATACCTGTTTATCCTGACACTTTTTAAAGAGGATTAAAGGTAAAAAAAAAAAAGAAAAAAAA
>VXAL01004229.1:697785-730559 GCA_013399475.1 Chauna torquata
AAAAAAAAAAAGAAATCAAAGCAAAGCTAGCAGTCTCCAGCAGCACACCCCAAACCGCGCTGCTCTCCCCAGCCAGACTCCCAGTCAGACGCTGCTGCATTCCCTGGGCAGAAAGCGCTTTGCCCCAGCAGTGAAGGCAGCCGTGCGCAGCAGGCACCTCTGGCCTTACCAATGCTTCCTCCTTGCCAAAACGCATCCGTTTTCTCCTTTTGGAGCCGGTCACCAACATCTCTGCTCTTCAGAGAGCACAGGGGGAGCAGGGCTGGGGCCACGGGGGACCCAGCGGGGTGTTGCCCCTGAGCGCTCAGCACAAACCCATCTGCGCAAGAACTAAGGCTCTCTGGATGCTGCTGGCTCAGGGGATGAGTTCTGTATTTTAACATTACATGAATGTTACATTCACTTTACAACAAATAAAAATATTTTCACATCTATAACAATATCCTTTAGCATCCATATAGCCTTGTTCATCCCAAGAATTTAAAGCGTTGTGGATGCTGAGGTCCACAGCACCACGGGGAGGTAGGGAGCAGGTATTATTCCCACCCTATCAATGAAGGAAAACGGACAGGGGGAGCGGGAGGGGAGGGGGGCTTGCATGAAGTCTAAGGCAGACCCACACTCAGACATCCAACCCGACCAACCACAGCGCATGCAGGTGGGCTGCTTGATGCACGGCAAATGAAACACCGTCACATTGGGAACAGACAGACATGTTAAAGCGATGGTTTCTGCAGGAAAACGGCCCTTTCCATCAAACTTTCCCTGAGATTTTGCTTCAGGTCACAGAGATCTCAGCATTTGCCCAAACTGCTGGGCTTTACCCTCAGTTCAGCAAAGCGCAAAGTGTCCCTGGTGAATTTTCACTACGTGAAAAGTTGGGGCGACGCTGGGAGTTTGGCTGCACCCCCTTGCTGCGGGGTCTCCCCTTTGCCGCAGCAGCGCGGAGTCCGGCTGTGCCACCCCGCAGCCCCGGCCCCGTCGCACGGAGGCTGCGGGTGGATGACAAAGGAGGCGTTTAGGTGCGCTCCTCACGGTTCTTTGTGCTGTGCCTCCTCCGGCACCGTGGCTCACGTACCACCACCGTTTCTATGGTGAGTGCTCGTCCAATTTCTAGGCTACAAAACCACCCAACAGGCCCATTTTCTTGTTTCAGCATCCTTCGGCAGAACAAATAGCAGCAAGTAGGGAGGGAAAAAAAAAAAAGAAAAGAAAAAAGGACAGTGGTTTCCCGCAGTCACAACTGCAAGCCCGAGAACTGGTGCAAGGGCTGTTAAATGGGTGGAAAAACAGCCCGGTAGTGTCTGACATGATAGGATGGATTTCTGAGATGGGTTTTTGTAAGTGACTGGCTTGGAAAAGAAAAAAAAAAAAAAAAAAAAGGCTGGGTGCTTTTTAAATGTGGCCACACACCTTGTGAAGAGGAGCTGCTTGGTGCTGAGAACCCCTGAGAAAACGTGCCCCTTGTTTGGGGTGGTTCAGGGGGAGATGAGAGCTCCCGGGATCCCAGTCCCTAATCCTTTGCCTTTGTATTCCTGTGTACTGGTATTCTGTACAACTTTCATGAAAATCAAGAGAGCCCCACAGAAATTGCCAGCTTTCTCCAATATAAATGTTCTCCTCTGACCGTCTTGATTTAATTCTCTTTTTACTGATCTTTCAAGCTGAAAAATGTACACATTTTCCATTAAAAAAAAAAATTCCAACTTCTGAATGAAAAAAATTCTGCTGCTTTTGTATTGACAAAGATAAACACATATACATATTTATATGCATGCGTGCCAGTTGGTTGTCTTTAAAAAAAGATATTCTAGCTCTTGAATTTAAGCATTCAAAAAATAAAAGCAATGTGATCACTCCCTACAAGTTCTTTAATCTCTTCCAGGCAGGATAGTGTCAGGTCTAATGATGAAACCTTTCCCCACTGCTTCTTTGTGGTAGAAGAGCCTGACCCTCCTGAGTCTCAGCAATTCTTCTGCTCTAGCAGGTCTCTTTCTCTATTCTAAAATATTTTAAAGTGTTCTGTAGCTTGTTCATAATTAATAGGAATTTTACCTAATGGGAAATTAATGAACCAAAAAGAAGAAGGCTAATTACTGTAATTTAAGATTGGCAGTGATTCTCAGACCCCACAAAGGATCATGTTTTGCCATGCATGTGCCGAGCACGCGCAGGTCTGCAGGGCTGGTGGGGACGTGCTGCTGGGAGAAGCAGCGGAGCCCGTGTTTGAAGCTTTGCTATTTTAAATGACTGCTCTCAGGCATTTCTGACCATCCTCTCCAGGTGCTCTTTGCTATTTAACTTCCAGTGGAATTAAATACCAAGAAGTAATTTAATAACAAGAGTAACAGCAACAAACCAGAAAGCTTGACAAAGACAAAAAGTGTGCTTTCCTCAGAAGGAGGAATTTCCTCACATATATTTAAAGATTGCTAAACCATCTGCTGTCTCCTCGTGTCCTGGGTAAAAAAAAAAAAAAAAACGACAGCCTGATAGCAAAAGAGCATATCATGAAAAATGGGGGTAGTCCTCTTCGGCAATGAACCCTGAGTGCGGTTGTTTTAGCTGCAAGCTATCAGACCTCACAAGTTTGCTATCACACAGACACAGCAGCTAAACCTGAGCCCAGACTTGCGTATTTTGAATACCCTTTTCTCACCCTCCAAGGTCTGTCCAGCCTAATCCTGAGTGCAGGGAGCCTGGATCCTCTGGAAGAGGGAGAGGATGAAGATGTGCCAACAAAAAAGATAGGAAACTATGAAGTTCTGCCTTTTTCTCCCTGCAGCCTATGCAAAATGGGATACTACTTCTATAGAAAAAAAAATTATTTGTGCTCATAGATAAAACCTACTCCGTACAACGCTGGCCTTGCCATCAGTAATTCAGCCACGCGGAGCTCTGCCAGAGCTAGAGTACACAATAGCAAGTATTTACTACATCTGTGAGAGGAATGTGAGTCACGAGTGTAAGTGCTCGGCTCTGTAGTCAGTGCTGCGATTTTATTGTGTTCTAAAATAGTTCCCACATGCAAAATAATAAAGCCCCATGTTTTTAATGCTGGGCTTGAAAATAACACCACCATCTTCTAGCTGGTTATTAAAAGACCTGACTATTATGTATTTTATTTGCATCTTGTTATAATAATAGAGTTAACTACTATGCTAAAGCAGCACTATATAAAGCGCTAGTGTTGAAGCCCTAACTCAGGTGAACATACTTACACTCCCTCATTCAACCTGATGGAAAAGGCAGGTGGAAGTCAGGGAGGAGGAGCTCCACACATTCCTCAGGACAAATGAAAGCAGAATCTGTAGGAATTTGCCCTGTGGCAATATTATTGACTTCAGCGAGACCCTGCGATACGAACAGCACACATTAACTCACTTTTACCCTCAATTAACGTTGAAGAAACCTGAGAAGAGGGACAGCATCCCATGTGTTTGGTGTAGGAGGTGCCCCACACACCCAGGTGCCCTGGACAAGGCTGCTGGTCAGTGATTCTGTCCACCCTCGGCTTCCTATGTGGTTCTGGCTTACATTTACAGACTTGACCGAGAAAGAACGTTTTCCTCCCCATTTCAGCTTCAGCGTAATGCCGATCACAGCAGTACCCTGGGGCTTCAGACACCTTCAGGGTCTCAGTCATTCCCTCTCCGCACCCAGCAGCAGACCCACAGTCTGGCTAAAGGGGCATCCCTACATCATCATGACCCCTAAAGGTAAACCTCAAGGTGGGTGGCTCATCATGTCAAGAAGGACTAAAGCTTTACAGCCTTCTCCTTCAGAGCCGCTGCCTCCATCTCACTCCAGTCACCCTCCTCCTTGCTACACCATGGGCAGATATCCCCAGCCACCAACCTCCCCCCAGTCCCCACAAGCCATCAGTGCAGGGACTGCACATGGGGATGCATCGAGCTTTAACCCACCTAGCACGGCAGCAGACACTGAAGCAGAAACGTCTTGCCTAAACCAAGAACACAGAGAAAAGCACCCAGTGGTCCCTTGCTGAAGTCCCTCTTATGCTTCCTTCACCCTTGCAATGAACATCAATTGAACTGAAGCCAGCAACATGCATCACAAGCATTTCCTCTCACTGCAGCCCCGATCTTTTGTCAATGTGCAGTAGCCCTAAAAAGGCCCTGGAGCTATCCTGAAAGCACCTCTGGTGATGCTGAGGAGACACTCCTACCCTGCAGGGCTTCCTGGGGACCAGGAGCTCTGCAGCTTGCTGGCAACCAAGCCAGATAAGGCGTTACGGAAGCCAACGTACATGCAATGACAGCCCATGTTGTGACCAAATAACACCTGGGCTGAACTTGTAAAGGCTTTTGGGAAACCTTGTGGGCAGGGAGCAAGTTGGAGGCGCTGCAGGGAACACTGACAACCCACTGGAGGGAGGAGATGGTGTTACGATAAGGGTGGAACCCAAAGTCCTCAAGCAAACAAAGACGTCCCCAAAGGCTGTGGCAGCATTAGCATCTTGGGGATGCAGGACACGCCTTCACCCCATGCCTTACCTTCACTGAAGACAAAATCTGCAGTGATGTCGAAGGGCTGGATGCGGACTTCAGACAGCAAGAGCTGCACAGACTTCTGGTGGTCACTGGAGATGAGGGAGATGGTCTGCTGCGCCTGGCACTCGTAGGACTTCCCAGCTGGGGTGACCAGGGCAGAGAGCCGGTGCGAGCTGGCTGTGTGCTTCCCAGCTGGCCAAGGGGCAGAAACAGCTGAAGTCAAGCCCTATCTCTGGGGGACTGACGTGACTTTATTAACAAAACTAACAAATTGAACATGGGGTACGCTGCATGGTGGCTGCACGCTCCAGTGCTCTCAAAGCAGCATTTTCTCCTGGGGTGGCAACATGTTCTCTGCATGACACCCCCACATAGGCAGGACAGCACCTGCACTGGGGTCACCTGCCTGCAATCAGAGACAGGTGGCTGCAGCACACAGCACTGTCGGCACAAGCGGGAGAGCTGACTCTGCTGCTTCCATCTATGCTCCTGTCACAGGACTCAAAATCCATAAAGCCAGAGGAATGGCGTCTATTGATGTCTATGCGGGTACCAGCCCAGGACTGCGCTCGTACTCCCTATGTTCGGGAAAAAGCAATTCCTGCGGCTGCGCTTCGGCCCTGAATTCAGCTGGAAGTAGCAATGCGATTTGGGGACCATACTGCAAAGCAAAATAGGCCATAACAGCCTTCTCAAAAACAAAACGTGGTCATTTCCCCCAAGTGTAGATTACGAGAAAATATTTTTTCATTGTATCAAGTTTGTTTCATAAATGAAGGTGGAAGGCAGCTCAGCAAGGTGGAACGAGGGATGCCTTCCACCTCCCACTCATCTGCAGCCCTTTGTTCCCCTCCAGCAGCACAGAAAGGCAATCAGTGTTTTGCACTTGCAGCGAGTGATGAGGCACGGCCACTGCTGCGTTTTGGGGATACAAATAATAAGTAGGCAAAACAGCTCCACAGCCAGTACGTCTTATATGCCACAAACTCCTAATGCACTGTTCACTGGAGTTTGAAAATCTTGCTGAAGAAAAAATTGCAAGTGACAGTATTTTAAATTTCAATGCAAGACGACTCGTTTTTGACCAGAAACAAGATAACATGAAAGCCAAAAGAAAGGAAACCCAGTGAGAAATGGGGCTGTTGGGTATGGAGGCACATAGGGATATCGGTGTCCATCTCATTGTTATCATGGGAAACCTCTGCTTTTCCACCTAATCAGCCATCACCAGGACTGAGGAAATAATTAACCTTAAAAACCATTAAGGTGCTGGTCTCACAGGACAGGAGCCAGACCTTCCCGGGGCAGGCAGAGCCCGTCCCGCTGCCCGCCGTACTCCTGGGTCCCCCAGCAGGGCTGGGGGCAGCGCAGCAAACGGGCAGAGCTTGAGCGCTCCCTCCCGCAGCAACTGCGGGTCGTTAAAAACACGAATAAAGAACAAAATGGAGGGGGGGTGAATACGGGATTTACAAGCCCAGGCTGTCGGGCGGGTAGGGGGTTTGGTTTTTTTCCCCGTATTTGGCTGCCCCGTCCCTTGGGCGTCCCCCCGGGGATCTGCTCTGAAATCCCGTCCCCGGGCGCTTACGGCTGACGGCGTCCTTGAAGTAGGTGCGCTCGGCGGTGTCGTAGGCGAACTGGATCCGGCTGAGCCTCCAGAAAGCCTCCTGGCCCCGGGACGTGTTGTGCCCCTCCTGCGGAGACAGGGCCGGTCAGGACCCCACAGTATGGCCGTGCCCCCGGCACCCGGGGCGGCCCCGTACCTTCAGGAAGAAGAGTTTGAGGGTGTACGCTTGCTCCAGCCAGGAGATCTGCAGCTCCGACTCGTTGGTGCCGCACTTGCCCTTCATCTCGGCGCCCCGCGACAGCGGGATGTCGGCTTGCTCCGTGATCAGCTGGAAACGGGGAGCGGGGCTCAGGGTGGCGAGCCCGGCCAGCCACCCCGCAGCCCCGGCTGGCTACCGCGGAGCGGGTAAAGCACTTTCCAAAACTACTCCCCGCCGCTGCCCCGGCCCCACTCACATCCACGTAGTTGCTGGCCCACACGTCGTAAGGGACGAGGAACTTGGCGGCGAATTCCGCCATGAGGCACGTCGTCCTGTTCTCCCGCACCACGAAAATGTCCTTTTCGGGGTTAGGGGAGAGCCCGGAGAGGTTTTCAACTTCTTGCTCGGCAGCCAGGCGAGCCGCGGCGTCTGCGGGCAGAGAGGCGCTGAGCGGCGGCAGCGCCCGGGCCTCTTGCCCCGAGCCTTAGCACCCCCCAGCCCAGCCTCGAGACTAAGCTCCCCTGTCGCGACACAGCGGGCAATGGCGATGGGGCAGCCGGTGGCGGTGAAGCAGCACCGGGACTCAAGCAGCGCCGGGTCTGTCTCAGCGCCAGCCACGTCGCGACAGGGCTCGGTGTCGCGACAGCGGGGTCCCGGGGGGCGTCGCGACCCNCGTCGCGCCCCGCCGCCGCGATACTCACGCAAGAGGAAGAGCAGCCCCGGGAGGCGCCCCCCAACCATCCTCCCTGCTCGGCCCCGGCGTGCCCGCGGCGGCTGCTGCTGCTCCGAGAGGGTCCGCTCCGGAGGGAAGGAAATAAAGGGGAAGAAAATAAAAAAGCTGAAACACCTCCTTTCGCAGGAGCTGCACAGGCTGCAAAAGCACTCCGCTGCAGAGTGGCGGGGAGGAGGGACGGGGAAGAGTGTGTGGGTGTGCGGGGAGGAGAAGAAGAAGAAGAAGGAGGAGGAGGAGGAGGAGAGGAGAGGGGAGGGGAGGGGAGATGCCGGCGGAGCTGATGGAGGCGCCCACGCCGAGGGACGGGGCGTACGCGGAGGCAAGGCGGAGATCTGGGGTCTCCCTCTGCCCTCGCCGGAGGGGCTCGCGGGGATCCCCGCGGGGATCCCGGCGGAGAGCGGGGACCTCGCAGGAGGCGGCCAGGGGAGCCGGGCGGCCCCGACGTGCCGCCAGAGCGGGGCCGAGCCGCCCTCAGAGCCCCTGTCGCCGCACACACGCCGCTAAACCGGGGCGATGGAGGAGGGGTTATCTAGTCCAGAGCCGGCTGCTCACGGCTCGTCAGTAATTTCGCTGAAAGCCAGCAGCTGCTTAGTGTGTTAATTTAGAAAGAAAGGGGCGACTATTTTTGCGTGGCAAGGTCAGAAGCAAACCGGGCACCCTTCTGTGCAGGGCCGCCAACGCACCCGAGGTGCTAAGATCCCTTGCCGCAGCCCGGCGAGGGGGGGCTCCCGGTGGCACCGACGAGGGGCCCAAGGGCAGGAACGGCCGCGCCCGCGCGGGGGGCTATCGGAGGGGCCCTTCGGGCACCCCCGGGGCCACGGCACCGGCCGAGCGGCCTGTCCCTGCCAGACTCGAGGAATAGGGTGGCAGGCACCAGGGCCCCGCTCCCTGCGGCGGGGAGGGGGCCCCTGCCCGCCCCGGGAGCTGCGGAGCCCCGAGCTGGGCAGCCCCTGGCTTCCCGCAGAACCGGCGCCGGCTTCGCTCCCTCTCACCCGGGGGCCGCCGGGCCCCTCGGCTTGCCGGCACGGGCGGCTCTGCGGAGGGGAAGGCGAGCGCCGCCCGGAGCCCCCGGCAGAGCTGCCCGCACGGAGCCGGGCTTTTCGCCTTTCCCTTTCACCCGCCGATGCGATATTATTATTTTTTTTTTTCCGCCTCTCATCGGGGGCTTTTACGGCCCTTCAACGCCGTGCCACCCTCGGCCAGGTACGATGAGCAGAGCACATCCGAATGTTTACAATCCAGAGGGAGACAAGAGTCCCAAGAGCAGCGGGGAATTGAAGCCTATGAAGGATATTTTTTCCGTAAAAAACCAAAGGGACAGCAGCTATTTGGAGCTCGTGGCCTTACACGGATTCACTAGTAATTCACCTTTCTAGTTCAGGAAAAGGAGTTTGGAGGAAACAGTCCAGAGTTTTGCGAAGCAAGGTGTTACAAGGTGAGTTTTGATTGCAGGCTGCTGCCTCTGGGAAGCTGCCCTTTCTCTGCCAGGGCACACCTGCAGAGAGGGGTTTTCTTGCTGGGAAATAGCTCTTCAAAAAATAAAAACAGTTACTGAAGGAACAAACTGATTTTTTTTGTAACTATTCCATTGAATTCCTTTCCTTCTTGCTGTACATATTAAACACCATATTCTGGCCTTTTCCCCTCTGTCTTGTTTCAAGATAAGGAGTCATTCCTGCCCCTCGAAATAGAGCCAGATCCATGTCAGGCATGATACAAGACTAACCTATCAGTAGAAGTTGCAATGGACTATTTAAAGAAAAAAGCCATTACCTTCTATATGAGCCCCTCTGACTGCAGCAGACTGTATTATTTCTCTGGCGAGTTCAGTGCCAAACTTCTTCAGGCCTTTCACTGAAAACTGCAGTATTTAACTAGCCTCTATTTCATCCTCTAGCCCCCTACTTATTTTCAAATATTTTTGAGGTTTCTAGGTAGCTTCTAAGCCTCCAAATAAATACATGATCCTGAGCAGCTGCCCCTGCACCCAGCCTGCTCACGAGGGTACCACAGGGAGCAGCTGAGTGAGAGCAGCTGTGTCAGGGAGAGGGGCAAGCCTGACCCACAGCCCTGAGCCCCACGGTGCAGAACCATGCTCTCCCAGCACCTGCCAGCTGCACAGAGCAATAAAAAATCTTGCAGCTTTAGCATCACCCCACTTCCAGCCTGCAGAGCAGTGTTTGTGCTGCCTTCTGTGGCAAAAAGGGAAGTGGCTAAGATTTCCTAGCACCAAAAAAGCACCAAAACAGTGATTGAGCAGTGAGCTTTTACCTAAGGGAGCTGGTGCAGCACTAGCTAACCTGAACTGCTGTGACCAGGCCCAATTTGTGGTCATGGATCACCCAGAGCCAGCCCAGCCTCTTTGCTGCCTGCTCTTGCCCACACGTGGGGAGACAGCCTATGCATCTCCAAAGGCTGAATCCCCCCCTACTACCTCCCAGCTACCAGACAGCAGTCAGTCTTACCAGCCTCCTCGCAAGGCGCACACAGCATGGTGACAGCAGGGCTGCAGTGCTGGGACAGCTGCTGGTGCATTCCTGGGAGCGGGGTTTTCTGGCTGAGCAGCTCTGGGATGTGTCTGCCACTGGCAGCCAGTTTCACAGGCAGCCTGTAGGCACTGGTGAGTGGAGTCTGCAGGGAAATCAGCCCTCAAGGTGTATGTTGTGTCTCTGGCAGTGCACTTTGCACTCAAGTGGGACAGGGGTTAAACAGACCTCGCTTGGACATGGGTGAGTTAATGACCAATCCCTGAATTAGTGGAAGTGAAAGAACTAAGGGCTGCCTGTGCAGCCAGGGTGTCACGACCCTCCCCATCACAGCTGTGGTGAATTTATCTGAAGAGATTAAGCAAGGGAGAATCTACCACTTCCCTGGATGAAATTTCAGTGAAGTGGAATCCATCACCCCAGTGGAGAGTGACATTTTAAACTGCTTTAACTCAGTATCAATGTTCAAATTGATTAGCCTACTTCATCTCAATGGAAATTCTCACCTCATTACATTAGTGGCCAAACTTCAAATAATTTTTGAATCAAATACTACTAAAACAGTATTTCAAAATACCTAGCTGACAAAATTCATCACTTAGTTTCAAATTACTGTCTGCATTTCATGATAAATTGTCAGTGGATGAAATACGCAACAGTTCTGGGAGCAGAGCCTGGAAGCAGAGGCTGTCCAGCTCTGCGGTTTCACAGCAGCACATTTTCTCTCAGACTCGATCAATGTCTCGCTCCTGACTGAGCAGCGAGCACAGACTCAAAAGGAGGCTGTGGACAGTCTTTTCTTCCCCTCCAAAAACAGCTAATTCCCTGATGTATACAATACTCGTCAGAGAATTAAGATGGAGATTCAATTTTCTTCAGAGAGGGAAGTGAACTGAACCCAGGTCCTCCATTTTCAGTTAATTCTTTAACAGCTAGGACAGTGGTTTTCAGCTAGGCTGCAACTAAGCCTAAGAAAATTAGTAATGTTCAGTGCTTCACTGTCCCTCTCCCTCCGTACCTGGTCTGTTTTCTTCTCCTTTCTGGCTAGAAACCACTGTGGTAGGCACCAGTATTAAATTCCAGCTCACAGCACTGTCTCCACCAGCTGTATTTTAAAAGATATTTTTAATTTTAAACAACACAAAAACGTACAAAAAACCAGCACCTTTTTTAGATGCCAGATCCTGTCCAGCATGCACTGAAAACACTGTTGCTCCCTGCTCCCTCCAGCACTTGGGAAGAGGACTGGCCAAGCTCAGAGAGCAGGGAGAGCTGCTCCCAATGCAGCAGTTCAGTGCATGCACACACAACTTGTTTTTAAAACATTATGGATCATAAGGAGCTGGAGATGCCTCCACAAGTTAAGTACATCAGAATGGGAATTCTGAATTGGCATCACAAGTTTTTTTAAATCCTGCCTTAAACACCTAAATACTTCACTGACCTCTGTCTCAGCTGTATTCTCAATGTAGTTCTGCTACACTGTACTCAGGCTGTTCTGTAGTGCTGCAAAGACCAACGCTGCACAGTTCTTCAATCACTTAAAAGAAATAAGACTCATTTGAATAAATAAGCTATGATAAAAATATATTTACACTATGCACATTCTTACAGGAAATACATCTTATTAAAAAATCATAAGCAATAACACCACCCTACAATCCACTATGGTCACTACAGGTTTTGAATTTTAAGGTTTTTATTAGAGAAGTTGAAAGTTTCATCTCAGGACTGACAATAACAATTATCTCATTTCATTTATTTTGTTTATAGGAATATGTAGAATTCATTTGTACAGGCATATACAACAAAGTAATTGGTGCTTAGTACATTGAAATCAGGAATCTGATTTGTTCTAAACTACCAGTTTTCCATGCAGTCATCTTTGAATTGGCAGCATGGACGAATTCCAAGCGGAATGCTTACATGCATTGTTTTGCAGTATAACTACAGCAAGCTTTGGAAACATGCAAATTAACACATTAGCAAATTGTTTTTGTATCTAATGGACATAAAAAGGTTATTCCTGATATGAAATTCTGAAAATCTGCATAAATACTTCTGTGTAAAATTAAATTAGTTATGTACTTTTCTGTTACTAGAAGTATCAAGAATGCCCACGTAATTAATATACACACATATATATAGAGACCTTGTTATGCTAAAAGTCTTTGTAATTAATCAAACGATATTCTGTGCCATACATTTATTTGGTATTTACTGGCTAGTAGAATGACTGTGGTCATATAGTAGGCATTACAGTCTTATTAGCATTTGTATCACATGCAAACATACTCTTAGCATTTCTGTTTACTAATTTTATCACGTGGCAACATGTATGTGAATTTTTCTACAACGTCGTGATTCTGAAGTGTATAAATACTTTTTACATTTTCACAGTTACAAACTTTTTGCCAAAAGCCATTTAAACAATCTTTAAGTTACAATGCACTGTAATATCTGGGATCTGCAGCAAGAGGATCAAAATGCAATTTCTGTACAAGCAACATACGATGTAAACTTTTCGTAAAGTGCCTAATACATAATCCCTTACAGCACTAAGCAATTTTGGCACAAATACACTGTATTTCCCTCATGCTAACCATTGCAGTAACTTTCACAGGATATCAGCTTCTTTCAGACATGATAGAGTTGATATGGCACTTGTGAATGACATCATTGGACTGCAGAAACATCCTGTGAAGTTACTGCTACAGTTGATGATTTTAACGGATGACTTCGGACATATTGTACTTTCAAGCGTATGCAATTTTCAACTGCTTACTGTCTGCTGCCTGAAAAATACTTTGAAATATATTTTAAAAATGCCCAAACTCTCCTAAATTGATTGGGACCAATATTACTACAGTGACCTAGCAAAAGATCCAGTTTAGTGGGCTCAATGACAGAAGGTGCTGAGCATCTGACAGATTACTTCTTGGGATTTGGCAGCATGGGGTTTCTACACAATATATCACACATCAGAACACAAATAGTAAATAACATGATTTGACTACAGTTTTGTTGCTATTTGAGATAATGTTAAAAAATATCTGTTGTGTTTCAAGGCTCTGATTGTGTAATTGATGCAGGCAATCTGCCTGTTGAGATACAGAAAGGAATACAGGACTGGGTTTAAAAACTGTCTTCAGCTTCTGATTAGCGTTTTTCTGAACCAAGGAAATTCTTATCATGGAAATCCAACAAAGGAAATTCAGTGCCCAGTGTTAAAAAGAAATAATGCAAACCTTAAGACTTGGTGGTCCATAGCTACATTTTCTATATTTAGAAAAAAAGAAAAAAGAATAAAGCCACTTTTCAACCTCAGCAATAATATTTTGAATTTTGCTCTCATTTTAAGGATGCTGTGTTCTTCAACTTCAATTTGCATGTTGAGGCTTTAGACCACTGTTGCTGGCCTGCGATCCATCTCTGCTTCCAGCTTCACCATCTGCTGCATCTCCTTTGCCTGCAATCCAAAATAACCACATGAAGCATTGCATTAGACCTTGTGTTCAGAATGAAGCACATTTTATAGGATAACATCTGGGTGAAACACAGGCAAAACACATCGAATATATGTGTAATAACATTATGCATCTCCCCCCTCCAACCATGTCATTATGTTTTCAAAATCAGCTGTAATTCTTATGTCTACAAATTCTTGGAAAATATTTTTGATTTTATTCCAAGATTCATGACTTTCTGAAGAAATATACAGTAAAATGCAGAAGCACCAATTTTGGGGATGAAAACTAGGTAGATGCTGATTCAGCTGCTTCTCCTGATAAGAAATGTCTTTGGGAACGTATGCTCAGTCACTGCTGTGTGAGTATGGCAACGTACTTTTTACTTCCTGAAATGTTTAGAGTTAATCTATGATCTGGACCCATTTTTTTTCCATAAAGACAACAAAAGATGAAAATCTGTCGGTGTAACATCTTCCTTGCAGTACGTCATACAGCTTTTTTTTTTTTTTTAAAATAATAATCTTTATCTGGCCTGGAGATCCTACTTGTCTTTTATTATTACAGATGTGAACTTTTTCACCTCAAGATAAGACTACTGCTACATGTCCTCCATGGGGTTACACACATTGAATCCACCTGAAATTGCATCCAATTGCATTGTGCAGAATACAGCAATGAATTTACGCCAGATCTTGCAATAAACTCTGCTTGCCTCAGGCTTTGCAAGCAGAGTTAAAGCACTGTATACAAACGGTATCTGGCCTGGGAATCCTCTGCTTAGAGGGAGCTTTTAAAATTCTCTTCCTCCCACACACATGCTCGTACACACTTATTCCTCCTGTGGCTCAGATTATAAATTGCGCTTTGGTTTGGAACTCTGTGGTTTAAAAGAACTGGGAGTCACCATCTCTTCATTTTCTGTGACGGCTCTCAATCTGGGAAGTTATTTATATCTATAACCCAACACAGACTCTGAATAACTTGACACAGAGGGTAAGCTATCTTTACAACCAAGCTTCTGAGGATTAGGACAAGTTTAGGAAGAGGAAAACTAAACTAATCTTTTCTTTGGTGTAACTGCTTTGTATCTGTTAGGCAGGGAAGAATGGTTACTGGACTTGATTTATGTGAACTGTTCCTCAAAAAGCTGTAAATATTGCTTTGCCAGGGAAATTTGATATACAAGCTCCTGCTCAAGTAGTCACCTATTCTGGACGCGCAAAGGCATATTTGCGAATGCGATAATGGGCAGATGTAGATCTGAAGTAATGAGATGTGCAGCTATTCATTTTGCAAGGTAAACGTGGGTTTGTGCAGAAGTGATATACATGCCTTCTTGAAAAATCTAGCCCTGTACTTTCATAATCATCATCATCTTGGGGAAAAAAGTAATTATGATAATAGCAAAGAAACTGTCATAAATATGATTAAAAATTAATCGATGCTCTCCATTTAAATGAGTTAAAAGCTTGAAAGTAATGAAGAAATAATTTTAACATGGAAATGTAAAAACATAATAAATAAATCAATATGTACAATTTCTTCTGAAATGTTGGCTGGATTTTGCCTGTGTGAAGTGCAATTCCAGATAAAACCCTGTGTTTGTTTCTTAGTGACTCACACATTTTACGTTTTAGGCTTGTGACTTAACTGCTGGCACATAGTGTCCTATAAATATTCTGCATGCCAGTGTATGGCGTACGGAATTATTTTAGAGATAACCTGGTTTCAAAGAACACATTAGCATAGAATCATGATGTCCATTTCTGCTACTTTGAGGCCGGATCAGATGGTGCATTCTGACGTGCACACACGAGCACAATATGATGAGCTTTCTGCAAGGCAGTGCTGAAGCTACAGTGAAACCATGAAGTTAGTGGCAGTTAATGGACTCTGCTTGCAAGATGCTTGCTCTCTAGTGAAATCTGAGACAGGCTAAGAACAATATACATTAAAAGAATAATAATTTTTTTTTCAAGAACAATATACATTAAAAGAAGAATAATTTTTTTTTCTAGCTTAATGAATGCTTTTTTTCCCCCTCATTAAACGTCTGTAAATAAATGTTGCAAAAGTGGGTGCTGTCAGACTCAGTGGTGCGATATGCAAGTATGTTACCAATTCAAGAAAATAATTCAGGTCAGGCAATACTGTAAAACTGGATGTTCAAGCCTAATACAACTACTTTCCTTGGTAAGACAAGGGTTAATAGAGATTTCTTGTGAGTAATGATTATTTACTAAGCTACAGCAGCACAGCCACACAGTATAATCACCATACTTTGTAATGTGCTGGATTTTAAAGTGAATTTTAAAGTGCTAGAAGCTGCTCTTCATCATACACTAAAAAGCTATTTCTAGTGATCTATTTTATACTTCGCTATTTTTAGTGTGGAATTTCTTATTTTTATTACCATAGTAATAAACGAGAATATTCTTTGTCTGTCTATTGGCATTAGCAGTTAATCTTATGTATGTTAACACTAAAATGGTTTTCTTCAATCAACAGACACTTTTTGCAGACAGTTTAGAACCCTGAACATATCTTTCAGTAACAACAGGTAATGTACAATACAAGTTAATCTCTAAATATTTCCTATCTACATTGCCATTCATATGCATCTGAATTGGAGATGCTAAAGCACTAGATACTGTTAATATTGTGTCAGGCTCAAATACCTGTGTGCAAACAAGATTAACATTGTGTTCACTATGTCAATGGTACTTCCCAATGGTTGCATTTACAAGGAAGGCTCCAATAATAATGATTCAATTTAGAAGGAAAGCACACTGAAATAATAGTTTGCTTATTATACGTCCATCCTACCTTGTGTTTGAGACACTGCATGACAGGATTTCAAAAGCTGTTTATACAAAAATAATAATGTCAAAATTGAGTAATACAACAAGAAGCAAATTAAATGAATGAAAACTGAAGTGAGACTAAAAAATTAATGCAAGAAAAACATACATAAAACAAAACAAATTTAAATTCATAACAGTTTGTATTGAAGGCTGTTTTCACCCATAATTCTACTTTTCTACATTGTATATTTGTATGAAAAATTTCTTCACTTGTTTGAACAGGAAAAAAAAAAATAACGCTTTGAAATGCTCATTAAACAAATACCACCTTTATCTTGATCCAACTAGCTTTCACACATCAATGCGTATAGCAACAAAACCAGACTCTGCTAGGGGTTTGCATTGGTGCACTTTAGGGGCTGAAAGGAAGTGGTCAGAACAGCATGTACGGAAGTATATGCTCTGATGGATTAATCAGAGGGGGTTAAAAAGCTGTTAAGGACTCCCCCTGTGGTGGAGGCCCCCACAGAAGTGATAACCAGAGCGTGAAGGATTTTTCTCCATTTAATCACTGATGATGTAAGCTGACCTCATCTCTGCACTGAAATGGAGTATGAGCAAGCTCATGTAGGCTGTTACCGTCTCTCAGCAGTGGAGGCTGTAACCCCAGGTGAGGGAAGAATCTAACTGCTGAAAGAGGTGACTCCTTTAATGACTCACACTTATTTCCCAGCAGCCTATCTCCCTTATACATAACGTGTTTACTGCATTGTGGTTAAATCACAACTGTCATCATTCCTTCTTGTCCTTATGTGCTTAAACACTGGATCTAAAGCCCTCTGAAGCCACCAGCAGAAAGACACCACTGGTAACACCTGACTTTGGATCATTTTTTGTCAGCTAGCACAGTTTATGGGGAGTTCTCTGTGATGCTCTCTACAGTAATGGTACAGGTACACTGTAACCCAGTTGCCTCCCCTGGGTGTCCCCCCACCCCACTTTTTGATTGTGTGCAGATATTGCTCAGGAGCAGACTGACTGATAGATCCATTCGTGTTGGATGCCAGAGACAGCATCTGCAGAATCCCTGTCAGGGAACAGACTGGGACGTTTTGCTTGTTGTCCAGAAGGAAGGTGGAGCAATCAGAAGACAGCCACGGTGGCTTGGGCTCAGTAGTAGCAGCAGCCTGTGACCCTACCTGCTGTCATCACCCCTGAAGTTAACCCAGTTGCAGCTTATGGGACTGTAGGACTCCCTTGTGATACTGGAAATACTCGATTTGCATGTACTCTTCCCCCTGCCTCTGCAAGATTACTTTAATTCATAGCACAATGTCTGCCAGAGAGTTCAAGTTCTGAAAATTTAATAACAAAGAATTAAGTGCATAACCCTTGAAAGTAATGGGTATTAAACACACCCATTCTCTCTCATCTCACTGAACTGCTGGGTATATTCCCCTTGCAGTTTACACTTGTGTAAGTGCATTACTGCAAGCTCGTGAGGTTATTACAGCTCTCCTAGTTCAAATTTTCAGCAAGGGAACTGCTCAGAACAGTGTTGCTTCTACCAGAAATAAGATTAGAATTTTCCTTTTCTTGCCAAGTAGCTTTTTCAAAAAAAAAAAAAAAAAAGAAAAGAAAAAGCTTATAAACTAGCAGAAAATAATAAGGTATTTTAATTAGGAAAGGGTGTACTAGTACAGATAGAACTCCCCATACTACTCTACTTCTTTACAGTTCAGTCCAAACTGAAGTGTCTCTTGGAGTACAGACATGTTCTGTGCACATGCTTTTACCTCTATTTTTCAATCAGCTTTAGAAATTTAAGATCAAAAATAATAGAAACAGATTTTCTTGAGGTACTTCTGGGGAGTAATTAAAATGCGTATGCTGGGCTTTTTATTACTGTCGTATTTAGCTAATGAGTACCAAAGCGGTTGAGCAGCTGAAAGGACAGACTGGCTAAGCAGTCAAGCTTTCACATGCTTATCTGAAATAAATCAGGTTCTGTATCATTATTTAAGTCACTTCACCTCTTCATTTTAACTCCCCAAGTAGGTGAGTGACCATGAACAAGGTCATTTTCCTCAGTTTGGTAATGACTTATATTTAGAAACATTCTATTTGGCCTGATTCTGATTACCATTCTTACTAGCCTGCTTTTATCTTAAGCATTTTAAATAAGATACCTGCTCATTTTGCTTCTCCAAGACTTCTAAATGCTCAAGTTGAACTTTTTTCAACTGATCCATTTCTTTTGACTGCTTCATTGCAAGCTGTAAGCAAGAGACAATATTGGGAGAGAAACGTAATGCATTACTAACACGCAAAACAAAACCTAACTGAAACATATACATATATACACTCTCTTGCCTCCTTTGAATAGTACAAAACATCACATGAGGCTCTTATATCACACAGTCTTAAGAAGAGCTATTAATATAACAATAATGTATTTATACTTATTGTATATAATATATATACTATATAGAAGTAGCAGAGACACAACAATGAACATTAACTTTGTTGATGTAAAAGTTTCCTCCTATATAGATGTCAAGTCTTTATACTACAAGTATGTGGAACAAAGCAAGGACAAATGTTTGTTTGTTTACTAGAGCTGTATTCTCAATTCAGAAGTCAAAATGAAGATCCAGAAATAGCGCCCAGTGACTTTGTCAAGGTTATAATAGTTACCCTTTTTCTCTCTTCCAGGAATTTTTTTGTGTTGCTGCTGTTCAGTTCTCTGACTCGCCTGAAAAAAATACAAACATTGTCCATGAAGACTTACTGGAAAAAAAAAAAACAACCCAAACCTCAAAGGTACCAGCAGAGAGAATCACAAACTCGTAAGGTGTATTTTAGTTTCTGATTATCTGTAACATGCAGGGCTAACGGCAAGCTGAACACTCGTCTGGTTTTTCCACTTTACTCTTTCCAATGAAGTTTTGACTTTTTCCCTTCTCACGAGTGGTGGATGGAACTTAAAAAAATGTTTAATTCACCTGTGTATCTTTTATTGCACTCTCTATTTATCAAAATAAATTGAGAGCAGAGTGCTACATCTCTAGCAGTGGTAATGGAAAAACCATCTGATGATCATATGTAAAGTTACAGTTTACCAATGCTTTGAAGTTCTTAAAGATATTATTTATACAAAAAGATAAATATACATTTAATATTTATGTAAGAGACATAAAAGTGTCTCTTCTTAGGATTTGTGTCATGAAATATACCAAAAATAGTTCAAAGAACTGAATTAGACAAATTGCAAAGCCTGAAAACTAGGACTGCATTCAGACTGCATTCAAATACTGGAACAGATTTATCTTGGAGTCACTACTGGAGGTCTTACATAAAGTAAGCATACAGTTACCAAGGCCTCTGACAACTCATCTTCCTGATGAGCTAGGAGTTAATACCTAAGAGGCTTAATTCAGTAGGAACAGGTTCAAGCCTTTAGACCAACATAGCCCAGTATCAAGAAGGGAATGTAAAGAGGAAAGAATGAGACAGATGGCAAGCCCAAAGTGAAGGGGAAACCTTGAAAGCTTATGAGACATCACCATGTAGATTCTGCTTCTATCTAGTTATCTGGAAACTATCAGAATAAATAGAAGAAACTTGAAATAGTTATAATGAAAATCAATCCTCAAAAAAGTCTCAGTAGCTGGTACTGGCAAGTATCTCAGCAGTCTCTCAAGTCAATTAAGGCTGTCTTCCCCAAATGTGTCCCCACTTCTACAAGTTCAGCAGTGCCCTTGGTTTGGTGAGCCTGGATGCTGGCTAGGTTCCCAATACCTGCCCATAATAAGGGAGAGAGCTGAGGTTCAGTTCAGGAGTGGAGAATTAACACATGCTGTTGTAGACTACCTCTCCAGCTTCCTCACTCCTGTCTTTCATCACCCTCTCCATTTATTATCATCACTTTTAGCACTCCTGCCTTCTGTTTCACCTCTCTTCCGTGTTATCAGTAGATGAGGGAGAAAAGCTTTCACTGGCACCACCTCCTGTGTTTTTAGTGGTGCTGCCTCTCCAGCTATTCTAATTTCATCTAGCACCAAATCTCAGACTCCCTTTACAGAACAGCCCTAATGCCATTAAAAAAACAAAAGTGAAAAAGTATACTGCACTTATGAATAGTCATTACAACTCTTAGACCTACACCAGTCACTCACAGCTGGTAAGTATAAAGTCAAGGACCTTTTTATTTCCCTGAGCAGGGCCTTACATTTATTAAAAAAATAAACATGAGACAAGTAACATCTTTCTTAAAATGGTCATCTAAAATATATTCAACACAATCATTGGACATTGTTTCCCTACATAAAAGCACAATTTTAACAGAATTAATCTGAGTTCACCAGTCAGCTTTGACAGTGTTCTTCCCTTCTCAAGAACAAAGCTCTGGTACTTACCTCTCTCTTTCTGCTTTGTTTTTGATAGATTTGTCTTGGCTTATGGCTTTGCTGTTTTCCATAGATATTTTAGCCTGGTTGGCACGCATCTCCTTGCTTTCCCTAGACAAAACCAAACAAAACCATTAATACACGAAATGCAATTGCTGATGAAGTTAGTTTCCTGGTATTACTCTGCTTTGTGGCTTATTTTGTCCTTGAAGCACTAGTGAAGGAAAAGACGAGACTATATCAAAATTGCCTTCCTTTGGGTAGACTTTATACAACTTGAGCAAAAATTCAGAAATCTCCATTTGTCCCAGAGAATATAATAGGAAAGATCAGTTTTAAGCATTTTACACTTTGAATGTTATTAAACTGTAGAAAATATGAGGTTGTCTGAGCATGAGATACTATCGGCTATTTAGAAAATACTACTTGTCTATTACATATCCTGCACACCGAATACGACTGCAATATGAATAGTAGTTGCTAGTGTGGTATGAGCTGACAGCCTTCCTTTCAAGACTTCTACTTTGGGGCTGAGAAGAGCCCTGTGTTTTAGACCATGGTCAGACCTGTGCTTGTCTTCTTCTTCTGGCCCAGTGAACCTTGCAGCCTTTTCTGTAAAACTGGGCAGCTTTAACACGAGTTATGATTCAGTGTTGGGAGTAAAAGCACAGATGCCGACTTACAGAAACTGCTTAAAACTGTCAGTGAGCAGAATTCAGCTCATCAGTCTGGGTAAGTCAGCTGAGCTCCAGAAAGGCCTTCCCTGAAGGATAGCTCTTGCTTTCTGCCTGCTTAGTATTCCAGCTCTGGCAGCTCCTAATCTTAAGTGCTTATTTAAACAGGAATTATATATGGAAATTAGACAGTGAATAACTGGCAATAATAATTGTGAAATCCCCAGCAGTGCATAAGCATCTAAAAGTTACCTGTTGCAAGCCAAGGCAGTGCCTCAGTCTCTTTTTCCGGACATGATCTTAGAGTAGAATGCTGACTGATTATTGTACTTATTAACCCAAAATTTTAAGTATTTCATATGCGCAGAAGTGTGGCACAGAACAGAGCGCTTAATTTAATGAAATGTTGACATTGAATTTTTGACGTGTTCTTTAATCTCTAAAAGACACTAAGGATTAAGTAGCGTGAGTAAACTTTGTTCCATGATTTACATTTTCCATATTTTGACACTTTTATAAAGAAATACAGCACTCTTTTTTTTCTCCAAGAACTCATAAGAAACATTTCCTGAATACAGATTTAAAAGCAGGAGCATCACAGCAAAAATGAGAGCTCTAAAAATGTTCTTTTGAGAGCACATTTCATTCCAACAGTCCCTTCTCCAAATAAAAGCTTTTATTTTCTATATTGGGTTTGAAGTAATTTTCAAGTACACCACCTTAAGAGCAGTACTGAAATAATTTTTTTTATTACTGTGCACAGTGATACGAAAAATGTTAAGTGTGGGTGTTCAAACTGATTTAACCTATTTGCATCAGATATAATTTCAGAGTGAAAGAAGTTAAGAGGATTAGAGGACTACTGTGCATCGCTGGTGACTTCAAAATGAGGCTTTGGCTACGGATATGGCTAGAAGAGCCAACACCTATCTGCATGCAACTGTTTCTCTGTTTTGGCAGCTATGATTTAGCTCTGAGTTGCACTGCTGATGGGTCTTCCTGGGTGTTTTTGGTTTTCACCAAAAGAAATTTCTTGCAAGTAATAAAAGATATTTTTAATAGAAGACATGAAAAATCTCATCTTTCTTTTAAAATCACCAAGAAGCACTTGTAGGGACCACTCCTTGTTTCTAAAATAGCGCTTCCCAAAGACATAGCCAAAGTTCTAGCATCAGTTCACTGCCAAACTGCCTGACACAGGGCTTCACACGAAATCCCAAGTTCAGCCCATGCTGCCCTGGCTGGCAGCACTATGCCACGACTAGAGAACTCCCTCCTGCTCAGAGGTGATGGAGATGCCTGTAGTCAAAGTTAACTGCAAAAAGTAGGTAAGCCTGGATGGCAAAGAAAAAAGGGATTCTGAAAAAAACACCACGCAGCTACAAGATTTAACTGCTGATTTCCTTCTGTATCATACTGACTGTAACTCTGAAATTTGTACAAATGTCTTCTAAAAGGATACTTGGCTGTAAACATGTAAATCTATCCTGGGAATTTACACATATATTTAGATTACAGTGAAGTGCATTAATATGTTATGTCGCCAGTCTTGTTTGGATAACTACCTAGAAAACTCCTCTTGCATTAAAAAAAAGGGCAAACAATTTTTCTTTCTCATGTTATTCAATTACATAATGCTCGCAGGTATGAGCTTCAGGTCCTCAATTTCCGAAATGCTGCAAGATCACCACATCCAAGTCAGCAAAGCTAACCCAGTTGTAGTGGGTAGGGGGGATGGCCTCCCTAGAGTTCAATAAGCTTCAGATTTTTAGTAGTATCTGCTGTCTTTCGCTTAGTTTTTAAATGAGCTCAAAGCATAAACTGTAATTGCTTTTCCCACTGCACATGAAGGGAAACTGTTTACCCTGCAGCAGATAACTACATTGTTTTAGGTTACTGATCTTTCCTACCAGCTCTGTGACCTCTGTTGTGACAGATAACTCATTACTTCAGCTCACAGAGAGGGAAGCAGCAAGAACAGCATGCTGAGAGTATAGTCCACCCCCACGCTGCTCTCAAATAGATCCCTCTTTTCCTACAGTTACACCTGAGCTGTCTCTTGGCTATTATGTACACCTATGCAGACAAATGCGTATGTGTTTCTGCACACAATGTATTCTGTGAAATAGTTTACAAATGATTAAGTGTAAAGTTTCTTTGGGGCATTATTATTCACATTTCAAATTTCACATTCCAAATTCTTCTGAAAGGTTCATAGATGTAGACACACACTTATATTTGTTTTAAACGGGAAAGTCGCCAGTCTGCTCATTTGGGGGTTACATACAAACTCCTGAATAAGCAGAAACACAACAATTGCAACGAATAAAGCAAAAAGAATTTTGAAGGTTGTTACTCCTGGGACAGCTGAGAAGAAAAAGTTCTCAGCATTTTTCAGGATGTAGATTTTGAGGTCTGGTTCTTAGTGGCTCTGAAAATAGAACAATACATGGACTGAACACAAATGATTTCTAATAAGAGAGCAAAATCCATTAATAAGAATATATGAACCATTTACAAGAAATTATATAGGGCCATTTAAACAACACAGGGATGCACTGCAACTTCTAAACCCAAAGACAAAAGCTATGAGGAAAAAAAGTTTTAAAAAATATTTATTTATATTTTAAACTTTGTCCTAATGTAGATATAATAAATGCCTACAATGGTGGTCCTAAATTAGCAAAGTTAAGAGAATAAGAAAGCATGTATGTATCGAAAACTGACAAAAACTAACAAAAACAAAAAAGATGAGGAAAAAAAGTCC
The DNA here is from genome assembly GCA_013399475.1 of Chauna torquata. Classification (NCBI taxonomy): domain Eukaryota; kingdom Metazoa; phylum Chordata; class Aves; order Anseriformes; family Anhimidae; genus Chauna; species Chauna torquata. The sequence continues at coordinate 721,406 of VXAL01004229.1, forward strand.
TATTCCACAAGCAGGCTATACATTAGCAGAATATCTTCTTAGCACTGTAGTGATTTTCAAACAGGATAGAAAGCAGGACTCTCAAAACCAAAGACAGATGATTTCTCTGGGCTGGCTGATGCAGTCCATTATGCTTCGGAGATACAATACCAAGGACTGCACCTTCCTCTGGCTATTAGTGTCTTTTGAACAATGCATTTGTATTCTCGTTTAACAATTTTTGGACTTTAGTTCTGATGAGGTATGTATCGAAGGACAGCTTGAATACGTGGGTTAACACAGAGATTAACATAAAGACGAGCTCACTAAAAGCCTTTTGCTGGGACAATTCTCTGTTGGATAGAAAGTTTGCAGGTCCCAGCGTGTGTTCTCTCCGATGCAAAGATAAAACTGCCTTTTTCACTTAGTAATTTTAAAAAAAATAGTTTCAATTCCTTCGTTAAATGTGATTTATTTATTCCTTTTTCTCTATGCTTTTGACATGAAAGGTGCTGAAGACAATTACATATGGATATGTATATATGTAAACGCACGTATTGCATTCATGCACTTTTAGGCTGCTTCACATAATAGATCACAGCAGAAGATAATGATTCCTCTACTTACTACTATGTTTAACAGTCTGGATACTTACTATTCATACTTGACTTCTTTTACCTTCAAATAGGCAGGACAGTTAATTACACAAGCAACATGATAGTAGTGTCATGCAGTATCTTCTGCATTCCCAGTGATTATGACAAGATATTGTATGAAGATGTTGGTCTAACGTAGCTTACCCCATTACCCATTGTTTTTACGATCTTATGTTTCATGGATCTTTCTTATAATCACCAATGCCATAAACACACGTACCCGCAACTGCTAGCAACTTCAAATGTTTCCATATTTGATCTTTCTCAGTTTCCAGCCCTCTGAATTCAAGTTCCTGGGTAAAGTCTGAGCACATACACAGCTGATGCAAACTACCACTTCATTGCATCTGCTGCCTTTAATGAAGTTCATGCAACCTAAACCAGCTAAGAAGCCCATTCCTGCATCTCTCTGTCCCTTGCCTGATCACTCAATTTACTTTTATCACGCACACAGTTCAGTATCTTTGACAGCAGTACAGGAGCTACCAGCACAAGAAACTAAAGCATTCTACAAAACAAACACAAGCCAAGCCCTCATTTTCAGGTAGCACTGCCCTGCTCACCTGTCATGTGAAAATTTTAGCTGCTGGGTTTGTTGTTCATGAGCATTAATCAGCAGTTTCTTCAGTAGTTCACACTGTTGGTTCAAGTGTAAATCACGGATTTCTTGCTCTTCAGCACTGTGTGTATTGATCATCTCGGACCACTCTTTAGTGTGCTGTGCCACAATCTCTTTGACCTGTAGAGAAGGAACAGCATCTTTGCCAGTGGTTCTCAGGCCACGAGATCAACTACTACTGCCGCTGAAGATGATGTAGAGATAATCATAACAAAGATTATAAAGAATGCAGCTAAACTGTGAAAATGAAGTTACACAAGCAAAATTGCTTAAAGGAGTAATGAAGCCACTGAAGACACTGCAGTGTATTATAAAAACAAATATAAAGAAACCCCTAACATTAGGACACTATTATTTAAAGTGCCCTGAATAAATTGGCTGCATTTATGCCCTTGGCTGTACTATTATTATTTTAAAACGTTCTCTAACACTGAGTTCACTATAAAATGCTTCCATATTCTTGGTTGCAAGGAAAAAATATATGTTAAGAATATTGAAAGTAACAACAGAAAAAATCTCGTAAGCGGGACTTCTCTGAGGGCTTAAATACAATCTTTGATTTTGTGCAGACAGTTTTATAAACAGTCAGCTTACAGAGAAATCCTACATTTAATACAACCTGAATCTTAAGATAGGCTACATATCTTTGTCTTACATTCATTAAGTCAGCAGGGAGTCTGACAAGTATTCTTCTCTTGCTTATCTCCCAAGAATAAAGAGATTAAAGTTTTGGAAGGTTCCCAAGAGACAGTGTGAAGAAGTCTAAATCAACAGAGTTATTATAATACATTACACTCAATGATTTAGAAAAGATGATGATAGAAAGATATATTTTATTATCCTTTAATAATAATCTTTGGGTATTTTGACTAGCTATCCTACTTTTCCATAAATGGTATACAAAACGTGCCTCACAAAAAATAAACCTATTTTCAGGTAGTCATTTCAAGTGCTACTATGGTAACTAATATTGGGTCATCTTCTATGAAAGCTAAACCTTGCCCTTCAAATCAAAAATTGCCACCACGTTGCTCAGAAAGTGAGAGACTGATGCCAGTATTTCAGGTATGGGCCTGCAGTAGCTCTACATAATGCAGAACAGACTCTCCTACGCACACAGGTGATGGTGAAAGAAGAGGGGGCTTGAAAAGCCCCAGTCCCTGTTTTGCCCTGGAAAGGCTCCTCTGAACACCCTCTTACACAAAGGACATGTTGTGTAATAAAGCTGGACTCATAATGAAAAAAAAAAAAAGAGCAAATAATTTTGTAACAAACAGATCAGGGTGACGACCACTACCTGAAAACCAGACCTGCATTTAACTACAGTTAAATAGATGTTTCACAGCAAAACAGATAGGATTTGAGGCAGAAGCAGCTGGTGGAGAGCTACCTGGCATTTTCTGCAGCTGTCAGGAGAAGGGAAAAAAAAAAAAAAAAAGCACTTTCAGGCAGGACATTGGGAAGACTAATACAGGCCTAATTCACCAGGGTATTTAAGTGCGAGTGTACCTCCAGCAAAACGAGTCATACTTAATTTTGTGCATGTGGGTAAGTGTACTACTAGAACAGAACCTAGGAAGTGATAATACATGCACTGAAGGATGTGGAGCTGTTAGTGGGAGTAATATCTTTAATAAGAAGTTCCTAAGGCAGTACTGCCTTCAGAGCCAGAAAAACATGAGGATTCAGTTTTAAATTGGGCCAAAATAAATGCTTCAAAGTTGGTAAAGACAAGACACATTTTTCAGATGGAGTTTCTGAAAGGTTAAGGGGCAGACACTCCAGCTCACCTCTAGCACTTAGTATGGCACTTAAGTTAGGACCAAGTTCAGTCTTAGCTCCTTGTAATGCTGATGAGGAAAGGCGGACAGTTTCAAAGCAGATTCATCACACCTACGGATTAAACACTCTCTGGAGATGCCTCTCCTAACACCTACAGGGCCTCAAGCAACTAGATACTTCACTTACAAATCTCCTCTCAACAGTCATTTGGCTTACTAACCCCCAAGGGAGACCTGAGTGGACCGCAGTAGAGCTGAAAGTTAGTCACTGATGAAGTTTTTGGGAAAATCCATTCCTTATTTATTTACTTTCAGTGCAGAGTCTCCAGCTTGAGTCAGCTCCATCCATGATTTGGAGAAAAAAGGTTCGGGTAGATCCAAAGTCCTGAGTAACTGGGTGTAATTGTGACCACAGTAGAAGATGGACCATGCACTCAGAAAATTTCTGTTGTCATATTGTTAGAAAGAAACATATTAATGTCTAGAAGAGATGAGTATTATTATGGGACCCAGGAGGCAGGCAGAGCCACCAGCAAATCACACAGGTACCATACACCTTGGCACATGAGCCAACGCCCTATACGGCTTTGTGGTTCAAATTACCTTCCTGCAGAGAATGCTCTGACTAGCCTCTGTCCCCTTTCAAAGGTCAGTAAAATTGTAGCATGCTACTGATGTGCTACTAATTTCAAAATCAGCATGCAGTCTAAGAAGCACATATGGCTCCTTGTAAAACAAGTTTTTCTTTGAGGATGGGAAAGAAAAGAAGTTTTTTGTTTTTTTGTTTTTTTTTAAATATCCTGCAAGCTAAAAGTCTTATTTCAGGAAAAGCAAGACATAACCTGATGAGAAGGATGTAAGGGATTTGCCAAACAACAGTTACAAGATTTGAAATTTCCAATTTGACTCAGATTCAGATGACTTTATAACTCGAGACCATTAAATCATCTGAAATCCAATTTTGCCACAGATCTGTGATACACTTCAAAGTTCAGATGTAATAAATTCAATGCACATCCCTGCTTTCCTCCAATTTATTAGCATCACAGTTAAAATGACTATTTCAATTGTACCGGGCTGTGCTCTTGTCCTACTTTCCGCTATTAAGGTAGTGCTGGTTACTCAAAAGGATAAGAAAAATAACCATTAGCTAACTTCTTCCTGCTCTACAAACTGTGTTTGTAATCCTGTCCTTTCATCTGTTCCTACACTGGGCCCAAGAGACTAATTAATATCTTGATAAGGAACTTTCTTTTGCACAGGATATATGCAAGATGTTTGTTTAGTCACTAAGTCTAAGCAGGAATAATCTTTGAAGTAATCTTTCTTTTTTCTTCTTTTCATCCTCTGCCTGGGTGACGCTGGGACCTAGTTTTCTAATGGAGGGGAGTTATTTGCATCTGCCACAGTAACTATGTGAAGTACACATTGGGACATTCAGATCTAATTTAAATATTTTATATCAAATTTGGGCTGGATGTTTCCTCATGACAGGAATACTTTCATAGATGAAAAGGTCTCACTAGTGCTAAAAATGTACATGCATGTTGTGACACGGAGCTGCGTGGAAGGACATGAGCTGTAATTAAAGCCAAATTATGGTACCATCCAATTTGAAATTAGTGGGCTAAATACTGAGAAATGCTGAACAACTGTTAATTAATCAAACTGCCAGTATATCAGTGTAATGCATTCAGCGTCTCAGAATTTCATCTAATTTAAGTGCACCTACCTTCATCTAGGACAAAAGTTAATCCCCCTATGGTCTTGAGCACTGTTTTCCAACTTGTTGCTTGTAAACCTTTGAACGATCTCTGGGAATAATTCAAGGGCCCACACACAGTAATTGAAACAAAAGAAGTCTGTGAGAATACTACAATTGGTACATAATGTGGAAAATTTTGATGGAACCACAGCAAGCAAGATATTGAAAATCACTGACCTAGAGCAAACCACAGAGGTAGATGGCTTGCAGAGGAATTCTTCGGAAATTATCCACTACTTGGAGGCTTGGCATTTCAAAGGAGCTTACATTTAAGTCTCCTTTGAAAATGTCATCCTAAAACCTGACATGGGAGCGGAAAAAATCAACCTTTTTTCCAGGTGTGGATTATAATTTAAACAAACTGGTTTGAAAGCAGGATTTTAAAAAGAACAGAGCTCAGAAACTGCACATATTTGTGAAAAGGGAAAACATAAGTCACATTTATTGGATTTGTAAGATTAATGAACACTTGGATGGCCCTTGTGTACAAATCAGACATCTTAACTCCAGACTGCCAATGGCACAAAAGTGAGAAGCTGAGATCACAGCAAAGAATTTTTTACTCAGTACAACTTCAAATGAGTTTTGGAGCTTACATCAAGATAATAGCGACCTAGTGCTCCTCAGAGTTTTTTCACAAAGAAATAAATGAATTATCTTTTTTAAGTTGTCATCAAATTTGCTTTTATTTAAGAAAACAGTTCTGCACTTTTCATAGGAGAAAGAGATAGGAAGATGAGAAAGGCACACTAGATTTTTTTTCATGGTGGTTCTCCTAAATCTTTGGCTGAGGAGGCTGAGCAACAAGAAACAACCCTTGTTTAGAAAACCAGGATCTTCTCCACATGAAATAATAACAGCAAAGAATAAAAATAGGAGAAGAAAAGGTGAAAACAACCTTAATTCCCTCGTCTCAAAGATGTGGCTGCTTTTGTTTGTACTTTTTGTACTCGTCTGATTCTTTTCACAGGTTTCAGCTTTTACATTAACACTCCTACTTACTTACTGTGATCAGTCTCCTGCACACTTCTCCCTCCAGACCATTTTGTACATGGATTTGTCTTCTAGTGTACCTGCCACCTTCTAGTTTGAATATCTTTCAGAAACTTGAAAGCATGTCAACAAGTGGTAGATAAAACTTTCAAAGAAAATATGAAGTCAGTGAGCATAGTGATGGTATAGAGGAAGCAGCTCTATGCAACTCAACATGAACAGTGAATCACAACTTGAAAACAGCTTTTTCAAATGAACTGAGGTTGGGGCTCTGAGTACTTTTCTTCTCCAGCACTGTGGAGAAAACAATGCAACTACTCCCTGGAAAAAAAAAAATTAGAAATAGGAAGGCACTTGGTTCAAGAGCAACTTGGACTCCTGCTTCCTTAAGAGACAGACCAGCAAGTGTTGTCCATGGTAACAAAGATGGAAAATGAAAAAAACTTCTTTATCTATATATTTTTGGAATGTACTGAGTATCCAAATTTCATATAGCATATTATTGCCTCTTTGTTTAGCTAGAACTGACACAAATGACCAGTTTTGCTTTATGAGGCATGCATATGGTGCTTTCTTCAATAATTGTTAAAAGGGCAGGAAACTGATGTTGCTTTTTAGATATTTTTTGAACACTTTTAGACACACGATTACTCCCATTCTTTTCAACATGTTATTATTGCTAAGAATCATTCATATGCTTCCAAGAAAATTAACTACCACTTGGGTCTCAAAATCTCTATTTCAAACGTTGCATGTGTTAAAATTGGCTGTTTGCTTACCTTAGATTTGTGATCTGATGTTAGTGCCTGAATTTTAATTTCAGTTTCTTTCTTCAATTCAACACAATTACTTCCTCTAAAAAAAGCAAAATTGCAAATGTGTGCCACAAGTTAAACATCTTCCCATTCAGTCAGCTCTTACTAATTAAAATGTTAATCAATGTTGAAGTGCTACAGTGTATTGGAATGAAATTATTTCTTCTGGCAATTTATTCACAACTTACAAAATATTGTTGGATTAATGATCATTCAATTCAAACACCACACAATTAATTCTAGATTGGCCCCGCAATTATTCTGTTGCTGAGGATATGTCAAACATCTCCATTTATGTACTTAGTTTCTTTTTCCTTGCTAAGAGAATCCAGCTTCTCCCTGCAAACTTACAGGCATATTCATTACATTGCCATGATTTTATCCTCTGTTTTAAAAGCCATCTTTGTTATTGTTTTAGTTTGAGGCAGAGAAAAAGAAGTCACTTGAGTAACTGCCTCACAGGGCAATTTGGGCACACTAAATTTGAATGCCTGTTGAAAGTCTAAGTGCCCCTTGGTGGGAAAACAGAAGTGAAAGCATTGCAAAGAAGGGGCCTCATTACCCTTGCAGATCATACTGACCCACGTGGATGAATCCAAGCCATTAGATACCTTATATGACTTGAAAAGCAACAAATCTTGAAGACAGCCCTCGCTCCTGCAATAGGCTGAATACAGCATGGTCTTTGTGCCCATGTAAAGTTAACAGGGTTGAACACAAGCTGCAAAGTTTGTTTTTAGCTGGAGGAAGGCCATGATTCCAAGGAGCAGGCTGGTAACATGGCTGCAGAGGGCCCATGCTGAAGCTCCCCAAAACACCTGGAGATGGATGACTTCTACCTCTCACCCACAGAATTTCCTTCACTAAACCTAATTACTGGGGCTGTGCACTGGGTAGGATGGATGCACAGCAATTCCAATCACTCTCTCACTCAAGTCAATGCATTTTTTCAGGCTCCATCTTTACCTGTCTAGCTGTTCCCCTTTATGCAGTGAAGGGTTTTTAGAACAGAACACAAATTCACTCATCGGAAGTCACAGTTTTTCAGTATGGAATAATACAACAAATTTAGAGGAGTCTATTTTGACATCACTATAATAGTTCTTTGTTGGATCATCTGCTGATATAAAACAATGCAATGACTCCGAGTGGATGAAGCTACATTCATTTTATATTCTGAAGCTGGCCCTAATAAGAATGGTTATTGCTTAACTGCTGTAACAGTAATCTATGTTCGCTCTAGAAAAGAAGATTTATGAAACTATATCCTATTTTAATATCAAAGTACTGCTAAACTTACGGAAATTAGCAGAAAACTTTATCATCAAATTGTACCAGCCCTTACTGAAAATAGTGTGATGTGCTTTGTGTTCCCAAGGGCCACCAGAAGGACTAGTCATTCATTTTCTGGTCACAGCAGGAAAATTTTTGTAAAGTTTTTTAATACTCATTCAACACTTTGGCAGTAAGAAAGCCATAGAGACAGGTTCTGACCCTAGTTACATCTGCCTAAATAAGAAACAGCTGCAAAGAAAGTGTCTTTGCTTATGCACGTGTATAGCTGTGATCAGAATCTGGCTCTAATTCAAACGTGATTTGTCATGCACTATGAAAAAGACTGTTCCTTAGGTAAATCAAACATATTTTATCCCAGATTAGTCTAATTGGTCCAATCACTGGACTTTGCAGAATCCCAGTAATCAAAACCACCAGTTGAGCCCTCCTCTGGAAATGCATCTTTTGTTACATCTGAAGGAAACCTTCCAGCCAGGCTGGACGTAACTAGAATTGTCCACAACTGCAGCGACACAGTACAGGACTAAGCCATCAAGTCACAGCTGGAGACAAATACCCAGAAATGGCCCAACCCAATGTAATGTGTCCATGCTCACGCACACACATACACTTGAATTCCTGGACAGCCTTGATAAATCAGAAGGATCTCTGTGTCCCTCAAACTCCATTTCAGAGTGGGAACACAAGCATACGTATCTCCATAAGCCTCTTCAAGATTTGTGAGCATCTGAAGTGTACAACAGAAACAGCACAGGGAGCAAACCCCTGTCCATCTGTTGGTGAATTAGCATGTGATTAAAAATTTTACTTTGCTGAACATTATGCAGTTGACTTTTGTCATATCACGTGGCAGAAACGGACCACAAAACTGCACAACAAAATCAGAAGATAAACTCTTCTATACACCTATCAAATAAGATTTTTTTCAGAAAATATCTGACAATTTCAACATGAATGCCTTAAAAACACATTTTACATGCTCATTTACAACTTCTATTGCTTGTAAAGGTTCCAAAATGATAGCCAAGGAAATGGAACATGTCCTGTACTCACTGAAGCCAGGATCCCTTATTCATCAGATTGTTCAGTTCAAAAAATGTTCAAGTCTCAGCCAGTGTATCCACTTTAAGAGCATGTCCCAAAATACATTGCCCAGCTAGAGTGAAGAGATGTGTGTGCCTAAGTACTTTGCTGAATGGGGTTTCAGGGCTGCATACACAGTGACCCTGAAGGAAGCCCTTAAAACACTT
>VXAL01004229.1:730575-757649 GCA_013399475.1 Chauna torquata
GAAGCCCTTAAAACACTTTCATACACAACTAAGAAGTATTTTCATGGGAAGTCTGTGCTAACACAGGATTTTGATCTGGTTGGTAGTTAGATACCAATAGTTATAACAGCAAAGAGCCATCAGAAGATTGACAGCTCTGGAGTCTACAGAAAGTATGGGGTCATGGTGAAGGATAGTAAATGGCTGTGATTTGGATCTGCTTCTGAAGTAGTTATTTACAACTTTTAAAAAAAAAGGAACAAAAAAATCAAAACCCAACAACAAACAAATAACAACTTCGTTGATAATTTTAAATTATCATAAAGTCCACAAGGAGTCCACAAGGGAAGTGTTATAAAAATTAAGGGAAGACAATGCAACCAAGGAAATGGTGTCAACTTGGGAATCAAATTATCAGCTACTTTTAAACTTGTCCCAGTTTGGGATTATTCTGGAAAGCATTAATACACATGGCTTTCCACTATTCACTGCCCAGAGACAGCCATTACCACCTTTAACTTTGTGACGTACCTTCATTTGCTGTTTTGCCTAGACAGGCAGAGGCACTTAGGCCAACAGCAATACTGATTCATGACTCTTCGGACACAATATTCTTAAATAGCAGAGCACTAGGAAGCTTTTCTCCCCTGAAGATTATTATGGTACAACGTCCAGGGCTTAGTTCAATGCCACTGTAGTAAATGCCCTGGTTTTATTTATAAATCCAGCTATATCAATAACCTTCTGCTGTGTTATATTCAATGGAAATTGAACCAAAGCCAAATTAAATTAATTTGTCCTGTAGTTGATCTGTCTCTGTTTGAAGAAATAGTTATTTTCTGGAAGGAACTACTTAGATTAAAAGTATTTGGGTGCTTACAGTTTTCTTTTCTTAGAAAAAATGCACGAGTTTATGTAAGCTTTTCACAATTTAGTGAAGAGAATTCTCCTTACCTTCCTTACTTCAGATAGTTCTATTTCAGTTCTAAGTTTACAATATGGACACCCAAATATTAAAAAACAACAACAACAACAAAAACCAACCTCTATCACTCCAAATCATTTATGAAACAAATAGTATTTGTGGAAGAATCCAATGCTAAAGATGCATTCATGTTCAGTATTCGGTTAGTGAGCTGGTTGCCAGTTGCTGTTGCCAGATGACAACAATATGCAATTAAGGCTAACTATTAGCACAACTTAACATAGAACTAAATAAAGCAATTGCTGTTTTTAGTATTACAGAATAAGCTGCTGTCTCAAGGAAATGCCAGTCACAGGGTGAAAGGTAAAGAAGAGAAACTGCTGCCAGATTAAATGCCAGCAGCAAGGCAACAACAGGTCCTGCCACATTACCCCAAATTTTATTTGGGGGACATTTTATTGAAGTCATCAGTATGTTCTAAGAACTTTTCTGAGACAATTAAGAGATTCACATAGATAATGGGCCAGGCCTTCAGCTAGTGCAAACCCAAAAAAGCATCTTTACTCAAGTCAAAGAAGTAAAACCAGTTTATTCCAGCTGAGGATCTGAAGAGTTTTTTTCTTTTTTTTTTTCTTAAAAAGAAATTTAATCTGATAAACAGGCAAAGATATTAATNTGGCAAAACTATTACTCTAAAATGGTCACGATTTAGAAGCTAGATTTTTCCCCAAGTTCTAATCATTGCTTCCTTCTGATCATTATAGAGATTGAGGACCTTAGTCAGCTCTCACTGAACACAACAGTGACATTCCCTGGAGAATGCAGTGAGATCAGATCAGGCCAAGGAAATAAATATTTGAGGCAACTCCTTTGCTTTTATGTTTCACCCACTGACAGTAGAAAACTACAGAAGGGAAAGTGAGTACAACATTTATGGTCCATGGTTAGAGCCTTCAAGCAGCTCAAAATTAGTTTGATGTAGGATGCTGGTTCAAGCTGCAATTCATTCATTTGAATGACCTTTTTATGACTGTTTTATTCCAGACCACAAAAGCATAAAATCTACTTTTAGTCTATAAAAAATTTTAAAATAATATCTTACCCCTTCTTCTTGATTGCCTTCTCTAACATTTTCTCGTATGATACCTTTTCTTTATCATATTGTGCCACTATTTTGTCAATTTGTGTGCAGTGCAACTTCTGCATAGCGCTGTGCTCCTGGAAAACAGTAGGACCTTACAATTAGGTAGCTGGATTTTTAATGTTTAGTTTTCTTACAGTGTAAAAATATCAGTGTACGAACAGATAACTTTTGACAATGGAATTTAATCTGGTTTAGCCATCTGGTATTAAAAGTTCCAGATATTCCACCATGAGTGCTACGGCATTTCTCCTTTGTTTGAAAAATGAAAATCTGTGGTGGACCTTAAAAATACGGTATATGGTTACGTTAAAACAAAAGAACAATGGGAAAAAAATACCAACTGGTACTATCCACTCAACTTCATCTTTTTGAATAAATGCCCATTTAAGTGCTACATAAAAAAAATCAGATTTACAAGCTCAGATCATACCATTTAAGGTTTCTGAATATTGAGGAGAACGAAACTCATCCCAATCCCCTTCCTCTACATACCTCATACTGCATACAGCATCAGCCCCTTGGCCACTGCAAATCAAAAAGCTCCATGTTCAAAAACAATAGCTAAAAATCAAATCATTAACAATGGAGAATTCTGAAGATCTGGCCGCTAACCCCCTAATGACAACAGCAATCTTATTAAGAAATTCCATCTTGTTGCAGAGCATCTCCCTTTGCAAGCAATAGCAAGAAATGCAATACGACATTCAACTACACATGCAGCCTGCTGCAAATAACCATTGCCCTTTTTTTTTTCCCCAAACAATAGAGCACATGGTGACACAGGTAGCCCTATGAAGTATTTCACAGTAGTGACAACCTGCTGTCACTGCTATAATTATGTGATTTACACTGGCGAAGTGGCAGAGGAAGTTTACCTATGGAAGGTGAGGAAAAAACTGTTTGTATAATCAGAAGATGAGTAACTACTGCACCCACTTGGGTCTAGCACACAGACGATTCCTTCCCATTACAAGACTGTACCAAAAACAACTCTCTTAGCACTTACATGTAGACTTCATTATTAAACTTGACTTCATATTCTCCTTTATCGTAACAGCTGCTCATGATGCAAATATTTAACTACAGCTGAGAGCACTAAATATTGAATTTACATTATAATAGGAAAAATTGTTTGTTAATTTACATTATTTTATTAATATTTAATTGCTCCACATTTTAACTAATTGTGACAAAAAACCTTACATTAATTAATATGGCCTCTTACCAGGACTTTATCTCTATTTTGTTTTATAGCTCATTTCGAAGTTATGCTACCCTTGCTATTCTACTGCTCTTTGTTATTATTTTCTATGCACCTGTGTTTGCCTTATCACTGTTTCTTCCTTTGAAAATACCAATTAAAGACTTTTGCATTCACTTTTACCAAAATGCTAATAAAAATGTTGTGATGCTTTAAAAACTTAGCATTGGGATGTACTTGAGCACTCCAACATCTGCTAAGCACTCCCCCAGGGAACACATACAACTCCTGAATTTTGTACTTAAGAGTAGAGAACTGAATTTTCCGTTCTACAGAGAATTTAAAAGGAAACAAATAGACTCCATCAACATTAAAACATCTCAGCTTCACCAGGGAGTATCTACACTGACTAACCATGTAGGAAAAAATATGGACAGCAAAAAGAATGGCATAAGCTTGACGGGACGACACAGCTACACAGGTAAAGTTGCAGAGAGCATCCAATTGTTCAACTATGCACTCACCCCAAGTCAAAAAGAACAACAATTCCTGCTATGCAAATATTGAAAAGTATGAACCATCTGCATGCTCATGCTGCACTTCTGCATAATCTGGGAGGACAAATCACTAAAAGTACCTGTTTTTACCTAAGGACAACCATGATTTAAGCCTTATCTCTTTATCACAAACCCATTGTAACCTTTTGCGGAGACTCATCTCTACTGCTACGGCTCCAAGACAACTCTATATGTAAAACAGATATATTGTGGACCATCCCCCTGTCCCCATTTCCTTCCTCCTCCTCATCCCGTTCATGGAACATGAATTTGGGCACAAATACAAACAGAGCTGGAAGAGGAAGGTGGGCTACTGCCAGCCACTGCATGGAAGGCACAGAGTTCTGGAGTCAACACCATACCAGAGGTCTCTTGAATTACATGACCTTCAAACCCAGGAACACTATCTAAAATGGTTTAGCTGATGTGAGTTTGATTTTCTGTCTGTGCTCAAAGGAAAATTCATTACAGCTAGCTGCTGCATCAAAAACTTCCGTCCAGATTTTAGGAAATCCCAAGTCATTTTCCAACATATTAAAACACTCTTTCTCAGTACACTTTGTTTCCAGATGCAAAGTTTCAGGTGGAAACACGTTCTAAATTGATTCAGAATATGTTTGCAGATAAAACTCCTCTGCCAGATCTCTCATGATTTCTACAAATCTATTGAATTTGCAGTTTGAATTCATATGTCTTTTACATAGGTATATTCATAAATTGCATTCAATGATCATACTGAAAAATGAAGCCACAGTTCAGCTGGGGCTCTGGGTGGTCAGCTAACTGATACAAAAGGACGCAAATCAAAGCAAAACTATCCATGGAAAAAAATAAAGAATCATATATAGTTCCATTAAAGGGAAGGCAAACAAAATAAAAATTCAATCTATTGAAGAGAAGAGATAGTAAGTTATTGTGATACAAACCATTATTCCTACATGGTATTTCTCTGAAGTAACATAAATATTCCTTTATAAAACTAAAAACTGAAGTATGAAAGACTCTCATTACAGAATACCAAAATGAAGAAATGACTAAAAAAAAAACCCTATCATTTCCAAATCCACAACCTCTTCTACAGAATTTTATTCATCTAGAGCCCCAGAGTCTTTTGTGCTGCCTCTTTTGCACTGTGAAATGGAGATATTCTTTTTTTTTGGTGGTGGTGGTTTTCTTGAAAAGGCTTCTTTTAAACAATGCATACATTCAGTGTCAATATAAATGTGGAGGAGATGCATTCTGGGATTCATATTTTTGGGGTGATAATTATGCAGTGCTGGTTAGCATCTATTGCCATATTAAATTCCTTAAGGGGACATCTGTGACTATTGCTTTCTTGTCTGAAACTGCCAGAACTGTATACCACAGTGATCTGTTGAACCCTTGATTGGTAGAGAATATATTAAAATAATCCCTCATTATCCTGCTTCCTCCTCTGTCTAATCTAAGAGGCACAAAAACTATGTGACATCCCTGCAGCAGATTAAAATTCAGTAGGGTGCTAACAGATTAAATCAGTGACTCTGGCTGTTTTGTATGTATGTCTCCTTGTCTTTGTAGCACACCTACCTGTGATGCCACCCAAATCATTTACCAAAAGTGTACTCAAGATCTAACTTGATAAAAAAGATAAAAACTAATGGACATCATTCAGCCATTCTGCAGTTCCACAGTAACATTCACAGAAAGATTAAAGTTACTTAAAGGCAGAAAATACTGTGTTTCAAAAGCTGCCCAGCATAAATGTTTTTAAACATTTCTGCAATATGGAAAAGTGGCTGGACATACTATTTTAAAATCATCAAAAGCATACATTACCAGACCTAAGATTCAAGAGGAAGTTACTCCTAACATGGATTTTTTGTTAAATGGTGATCATTACACAAATTTGCCACTGTTTTTCAAATGTCAAACAAAACAAGGATTGCAGCGTAAGAGGCAAATTCAGTTTCAGAGTCAGTGTGCCAGTACAGTTTCTCTGCTTCAGAAGCAGCAGTTGAGTTCTGCAACAGAGTTGTTGTCTCTAAATTAGTTTTTGAACCTAACCCTCTGCTTAGTTTGCGGCCTGGGTAAGAACACAGAGAGTTGAAGGGGGGGTGAGTGAACTTAATAGAATCATAGGACTTGTTGTGAAACATTGTCACTCTCCAGTATTCACTACAGTTTGTTCTGCCTTTAATCTCTACTTGCTCTATGATTCCCTTACAATCCTTACGGATTTCTTTAAAAGCATTATTCTCCCTTTACAGAGCTTTGCATATGTACCTTTTACACGACTCTCAATCCTGAGTGAATACTGTTCAGTATTCATATGCTTTGTGAAATCCAAAATTCTGCATTTTTGGCAGAAAATACCACACAGGTCTGGCAGACAGGGTCACTTTTTAAAAGCCCTGTAAGCACCTAGTTGGCTAAGCTGCACAGAAGTCACTGGGCTCATAACCCGAATAAAACAAATTTGCCACTGGGCCTTCTGCGCTGGAGGTTTGTACATCCTTCCTGTACCAGTGGCACTGACACTGCACCATGGGTGGTGTAAAAGTAATTCTGGTAATTAATCTGCAAATGTGGTGACTGTAACTGTCCTACACATTCACAAAACAGAGACTGACAATACTAAGTGTGTTTTCCTACAGAGCAATCAACCTCTGCCAGCTGGCATTTTAGTGCTGCTAATACTTCTCTGCACTGAGTTGGTGCTACCAGTGATGAGGACCCTTGCTGCTGCCATTTCCTCCCTCAGCTAGCTCTGCCCAGGGCTACCAGTTTAGCTCCTACACTACCTCAATCAGAGACCCTTACCCGCTGCCCCCCCTCTTCCACACTTGCATGCATTCGTTTTCCATAATGCCATTTCTACGAGGGCAATTTTAGATAGAAAAGGGTTGGAAATTTTTTTTCCCCCTTAAACAACATGAAAAATTTCCTTGTATTTACTTATTCCTCCAGATCTCAGGTGTGCCTATGGTTAAATAAGTGCCAACCTATTCCTGGAATTTCTAAGTTCAATGCGCTTAATACAAAAGCTTTCTCTAGCTGATCATGGACAACTGACTGCATAGCGCTCCTGCTCCCTCCCAGCTTACAAACTGCATTAAAAACATTGATGAGTACATGAAGCATTTTCCTAACATCATCTCTGAGGTGCTATGGCCACACTTTTCTGCTCAGATTCTCTTCTCCAAATTCACGAAGTCGCCCTTAACAGAGCCTTTAGCAAGGCACGCTCTAGACAGGCACTTTCTTGTTAGGTCAGACTTACACTCACTCAGTTTGTACTTGAAAGCAGCAGGACACAGGCTGGCTCAGACTGAAAATAGCTGTGCTTGAGCTAATGCTGAAAGCCCTTCTGAGTGCACAGCATCTTCAGATTGTAGCTGGCAATTCTTTCCCCAGATTAGGGGAAGCAAGTGCAAGCCTGAACAGATGGATCAAATTTTTAACATTAGCAAGCATAGTCTTTGCTAAGATATCCTTACACTGCTGTGGGTCACATACATCAGGGATATATATCATTGAGTATGGCTGTTTCCTAAGTAACCACGGTACCATTTTCATTTGCAAGAAGTTGCTATAGCTGACTGCTGGGATGTTGTCCAATAAAGAGAATGTAAATGTTTAAAAATGAGAAGCTTCCTAGATCAGTCCTTTGAAGGCCTAGAAGCTGCCCATGACACAATGCTTCAGGTAAGAACAACCCATACCTGTAAGATAATCACAGCTGCCCATCATTATGGGACAGAAGTGCTAATTTTGACATGGATGACATACACTTTTTCTTGACCATGGGCTTTGTACACAACACTAAAATGGAGAAATCACTCATTTCCCTTCTGCATAGAGTCAGTACAGAGTCTGAAATTCATTCAATTTTCTTACGCTACTGTTAATAATAGGAGCCCCACAAAAGTATTGATTATTGAAAGTATTTTCTTCATACTTCATTGCCCTGACATAGTACCCCATGTCCAAATAACAGTCATGAAAAGAAACAGAGAGTGATATTAAAATATCCAGACATTACTACATTAGGTCAGATTTGCACTGAAATCTGCAATCAAAGAGAACAAGGGAGTAACTGCCCCAAAAGCCAGAAAGGATTTGTATACATTGCCAAAATTCAGAATAGCTTCTTCACTTGTTATGCCACTGTTTGTAGCAAGAGTAATGGTTTCCTAATGATAAATGGACAGGAGAAAAATGGCTCGTAATTTTCTAATGTAAAGTATATTTGCGACACTGTTGTATTCGGGGTATATTTGCGACACTGTTGTATTCGGGGTATATTTGCGACACTGTTGTATTCGGGGTATATTTGCGACACTGTTCAAGCAAAAAGCTAACTATAAAGTGGTAATATNTTTGCGACACTGTTGTATTTGGGGTATATTTGCGACACTGTTGTATTTGGGGTATATTTGCGACACTGTTGTATTTGGGGTATATTTGCGACACTGTTGTATTTGGGGTATATTTGCGACACTGTTGTATTTGGGGTATATTTGCGACACTGTTGTATTTGGGGTATATTTGCGACACTGTTGTATTTGGGGTATATTTGCGACACTGTTGTATTCGGGGTATATTTGCGACACTGTTGTATTCGGGGTATATTTGCGACACTGTTGTATTCGGGGTATCACTGCCAACAGCACCAAGCAAAAAGCTAACTATAAAGTGGTAATATATATGTGAGGAGGAATAGGACACCTCATTTTTTCAGTTACACATTCCAGTTCTGTTTGGCAATTTTGCAGTTCCTCCAGTGTCTGTCTTTGATGCAGCACCCTCTCACATCATTACTACCTCTTTTTCCCAAGTTGCCTGTCAATTTGTCATGCAAGAGGGAGCTAGAAAAAATCATCTGGAAAAGGTGAGCTTTGGTTGCTTATATGGGTCACATGAAAGCACACCAAAACTCAGGAAGACATAAAAAGGGTTGCTAAGGGAAAGTTAGCTGACTGGAGCATATTTCAGTACACTGAAAACAGTATGTTGGTGGTCCAACTACTGTTTCTTAGTTTTTCCTTTCACTTTAATTAGGAGCTGCCTATGATAGTGAGTGCTGCAACTTTTTTTCAGTTAGACTGTGTTGCTCAGAGAGCTCTTCATGATCATACCTTTGCATGCTTCTTCTTTAAGGCATTCAGCTCTTTCTGCTGTTTCTTTAAATGCTTTATGTAAGCCTACAAAAAGAGAAGTTGGATCAATTTTTCTGTGGTCATGTTGGTTGTAACCAGACAAAATCCTGGCTACTTAAAATAAATCATTAGGAACACATCTTGAAAAGCCTGTGTCCATGCTTACCTTCATTTGCTTTAAATCTTCTATCTTCACTTGAGCAATAAGGTCTATACCTAGGAAGGTATTGATATGATTTATCTAAAACTTCACGCATAGTGTATCTCATACTTTTTAATTCGAGTTTTACACAGAAACCTATATTTAAGTCAGCAATTAATTACTGTTTTTCCACTATAAAAAAACTCAGGTTAATGAGAAAATTATTCATTGACATAGCAAAGATACAGTTAATTTCCTTTTCAAATGCACTGCTCAATCAATTGCCTTGTGACAAAAGGGAATTGATGAGAGTATTTTAATCTCTTATACTTCTGCACTAAAGTGTCAAAACACAGCAATCTAAGAAATGGAAAAGCTCCTCTTGTGAAAACACAGCAAACCATTTATATGCACTAAAGTTGAACCATGCAAACTTCAGAATTTTGGTACATAGCTGGAGATTGCTCTGGCACCACTCATTTCAGGGGGAAGGTTTCTTGGGTAAGGTTGTGCATGACTACACGAAGAGTTAACTGAGGTTAGATATACTTATTGTCCTTAATCTAAAAGGCAAAAATTGTGAGAGAGAAAATTTACCTGCAGCCTGTATGTTAACAGAGGTAAACTCTGCATTTTGGTTAATATCAGGCTATGAGAAAAGGAACAATAATACAATCCAGGACTAAAGGAGAATTAAAACACAGGAGAAACACAAAATCACAAGAAGTGGAAATGCTAATGAAAACTCAATGCCACAATCAAATCTATCATACAAGAATAAAAGTACTACTTCGATGAATGAAAATATATTCTTATCGCCTGAACTGCAATGTAAACAAAAACCAATCTCATTTCATCACTATGCTTTAATAAATGTTTTGTGACATATTATGACTTTTTTTTTTTAAACCTACTCAGCNAAAACATTAGACTGTTCCTAAATACACTACAAATGTATTTGGTTAACTGCTATTAATAGTGTCCATGGACTGTAAGATTACTCCTGCCTTGCAAAGGATTTTCTGTCTTTCAAGATGAATTTAACTGAGAAATATTCAGATGCCGTAAAAGAGAAAAAAAAAAAGGGTTGGGGCAATCTCCTTATGGCAAGATTTTTTTATTTTCTTAGAAGCATGAGATTCTGCTCAATTATATGCTATTAACATTAGTCTAGTAAATGAGACTGGAACAGACTTAGGCATACATAAATATAGAAGCTGAGGTTTTCGAAATCACAAATCACTTAACGAGTACTGAAACCCGGAGAACAAAAAAACCAACATTCTTGTACA
Organism: Chauna torquata; assembly: GCA_013399475.1. NCBI lineage: Eukaryota > Metazoa > Chordata > Aves > Anseriformes > Anhimidae > Chauna > Chauna torquata. The sequence continues at coordinate 740,957 of VXAL01004229.1, forward strand.
TTTGAAAACCTTCCCCAGACACCCTTTCTTGCTGGATACATAATTTCTAACAGTGAGGTGCATTGTACTTTCTAACAGTGGTAGAATTACTCAGGTCTTAAAAGATCATAGAGATAAATAATACAAAAATAAGAACAGCTAGTCAGATGTAAAAATGACCAGTTCTGTTTTAACATGAGAGAGTATGGATAAAAACTGGTTGCAGACTAGAACGCACAACTACCAAAATCTCAGTTTTACGCCAGGGCTTAAACAGGACACCACCAAGCATGCCATGTTCTAAATAAACTTCCTGAGGCTTTTATTTTAAAACGCCAACTCATTTACTTTGTTCACCAGGTCTGATTCCATGGCAACCAGGAATTAGTTGTCAATCCCAGCAAATTTCATGCCTAATTAAGGCTCAATAAAACAATATTTGTGCATCTTGGTGGTGATACATGAAATATGAAAACATCTCGCTGCATAAAATAATCTGGGCTTTACACCAGGAAAGAACTTTGAAGGCATTCAAGTGCCAGAGATGACCAGTTCTATTGCCAAAAGTGACTCAGGAGAGATGGCATCTTGTTTCTCAAGAGGTCCCTTCACATGTTTGTATTCAGCTGTGTCTGCTTATGCTGAAGAATAAGAGAAGTTAGTGCTCCTTTCCATTCCTATCAATCCCTTTGGGCCAACATAGATGAAAGAGAGTGAACCAGACTCTAATTCTTGCAGGCCATTAACAGAAATATTTATTGTGTTTCATTCAGCTGTAAAAAATTTGTTTTCTCACTGAATCTTCATTACCTGTGATGATCTGTGAGAAATAAATAATCCCATTCAACTCTATGAGATGATTTTGTAGAGTGAACAGCGAAGAGTGAGAAAAAACTACTTACTCATTTCTAAATGAGCACATTTAATATGGGTATTTTTGATAATAAACATGCCATTTCCATAATCACTATTCAGAGTAAAACCACACATTGAAAACAATTCTAATTGTGGGGAAATCTCTACAGAATCCTGTGAATTCTAAATACCTTTAAATACTTAAATCTGCAACACTGCCAAGGGATTTGTGGAGGGAAAAAAGGAAGTAGAAAAGTTCTTGTGGAGCGTACCAGAAAATAGTCATTCCTATTGGCATGGCTCCGGTAGATCTTTGGTAAACTTCTCCCAGTCATGTAGGTTGCTACTATTGGCAGTGGGCATACACAAAGAGGTCACTAAGTAAAATAAAGCTGTATTGGATTTATGCAGCCTTTTCAGTAATACATAAAATCTATTTGCAAGTAGACAAAGACCACTACTAATGGCAGAAGAAGTCATTTTCTAAAGGGTAAGAATAAATAGAACTGCAAAACTAGAAATGAGTAACAAGTACTTCTCTGTGACTTTCTGAACCACATCAGAACTGATGGAGAAGCCCATGATTTTTGTTTACCTTTCTTAGCATCGGTCCCAGGTCCAAAGCCTGCCGTAGTACTTGGTCGAAGCTCAGAACTACTCTGAGGAGTCACATTTGCTTTGGCATTATTGGCTTTTCCTTTTCTATCATTCTTTGAAGTGTCATTTGGTACATCAGCTATATCACTCTGGAAGAAACATTCACATTGTAATAAATTAATTGCTGTTTTACCTGTAGTACACAAGTTGAGGTACAGGAAATTTCTGAACTTGTTTACTTTATACATAATTAGGAACATTGCAACATACTTTCAAATAACACTATACTCAATAAAGTATTTGTAACCTATTTTAAATGAGTATGTACTAAAATATGGCTCTTTTCTCACTTCTCAAGATTTCTACTTCTAACGGACACGTTATCACAACCTGTGGAAAGTCAGTGAGTCATATTTCAGTACATGTTAATACAGGGCAACGTTATTCAGAGCAGGCCAAAGAGGCTTATATTTGAAGACAAGAAATGATAAGGTAATATGCATCCATGGGAGAAGGTCCAGTTTTCTCAAAACAAAAAACAAACAAAACCCAAAAAGTAGCAAACACGATCAAACAACTAAACTTTCAGACAACTGAACGACTGTGATATTTTCACAACCTGCATTTTGCATCCTCTATTATAAAAAAAACTTCATAATATGAACATAAATGGGTTGTGTTTGTCATGAAGTTCTACTTACAGTTTCAATACCCATAGCTCTCATTTGGTCTGCTCTTTTTTCTGTGATGGACAAAAATTTCTTTGGATCTGACAAAGCATCCACTATATCTGTAAGAAAAAAATAATCAATTTTTTTTTTTATCATCTTCAGAGGCATTTAGAAATTTATCTTTTACAAGACCTTTACTCTACTACCGTTGTATCAGCCATGGCTTGCAACAATAGCCCAGCTTTCTACAGTGAATTTGGAAATGCTGAAAGCACTCATCGCCATAGCACCTGAACACATTAGGAACATGAATCAGTTTATGAAGTGCCAAGGGAGTGATATTAATCCAGGAAGTTTATTTAGGAAAACACATTCTGACTCTACCAGAGCGAAGTTACCCTAAGTTCGTCACAGCTGATGACACTAGAATTTGAAACCAGAATGGGATCTTCTGAGTGACACAGCACTAACAACTTTGCCTCTTGGTTATTTGAGGGGGTGCTGACAGTCATGGGATTGCAGGGAATTGTAGAAGATGCTCCATTATACTTCCTAGTTCAAATATAAAGCTAAACAGCAGTTTCATTTGGGTGGTTAAAGTAATCAGACAAATCCACTCTCACTTGCCTTTGTAATGTTCCACATCTGCAACATGGAAGGCTGTGAAATGGCTTTTCTATTTCATAATGACCAACAGTTGAATCTTGCCCATGCCACAGCACTGCTAGTGGTATCACAGCACTACCCAGCACCAGACACTATTCAGGGTCTCCTATTAAGGTAGGTCACTATTAAAGACAAGCTCCAGGAAGCAGCAAGGATCACCCTACTTCCTCCTATTCAGTAACTCTTTTCTACCCTCAGCTCCCCAGTGGACAGTGGGGGGCTGAGGTTTGTTTCTTCAGGATTTCAAGCCAGAGTGAAGGCTGTAGTGGGTGCTGTCATTGTTTCTTCTAACCTTCTCTGTGGATGAGTGTACAGAGTACAGCGCTGTGGTCATTTTGGCTGTCAGCACACCAATTACCTGACCTGCTGCCTTAGCTGTTCCCAATGAAATTAGAAACACCACCACTGAAGTCAGTGCACAACTGGCATGACATCAGAATTAGGGCCAGGAATAAGGGTGAATATGTTATGCTTCACCCCCACCCCCACCCTGCTGGAGTGGGGCAGAAATCTATGAAGCTAAAATTAAAGATTGCACTGTGTAAGTTTAACCACATAGATTACAGAATGCTTTTTCCATATACAGTGATAAATGTGTAAGTATAGTTCTGCAGGAAGACAAAGACACATGAATCTTTACCTGCATACCAAATAATCTCTTTCCATGACTAAGTTCAAAACAGACAAAGAATTCACAAATGGCAAAGGAGGCCCTCCACGGCTAGACATGATTTTACAAATTAAACTGATTCGCCATCTACAATAATAATGCATTCAGAGACCACAGCAGTGGTCTGTTTTGATGATCTCTCAGACACTAACTTCAGTATTATGGACAAAAGGGTCACTGGTCTCAGTCAATAAGCCTTTCTTGTCAGAGCAGTAACTTGGGAAAGGAAGTTTAAATGCTGCAGCCTGACTCATCATTCACTACAAAGTATTGTCATTTAATTAACTCAGGCTTTTTGTCATGACCATTAGGGAGACTATGGATGGTGATTCACTTGCAACGAATCTTTTTCTTTACAGAATGCTGCAAAGCCCTACTTTCAGCGGCTTATGAGTAAAAGATGAATGTTTTTGTACCCTTACTTTCTAGATGGGCTCACTAGCATAATATACGATTATTTCTGCAATAATGACAGCTCTGACACAGTTTTCATCATTTGTATTTTTTCCATTTTCCATGTCCTGTTTTTGGCCATTTTCCAAATTAGTTTACAACAATGCAAGACAGGGAAGCTGGCCCACTGACCATATCTGTAAAAAATCTCCAACCAATCAAAAGCTTCAGGAGGAAGCTTCCTATCTTTCTTGTTCAAACAAGGGGCTAGACTATACGATCTTTTCAACCTAGGTTGTTCTGTGAACTCCTCTGAAGTCACTGGATTTTTTTCTCAGGGAAAATAGCACAGACTGGTCTCCTATTCCCACAAAAGTTGTATTAAATAGGTAGCATTAACCTTGACGGCTCTGTTTATCTACCCAAATAGACTGCCTCCAATAACTGGTGCCCCAACTACGTCTTCTGAAACTGTACTTTATACACACAGAAAACATGTAGAATATATTATACCAATGTTCTTGTAGCTTAGAACTGACTGCTTCCCCCTTCCCTAACTTAGTAACCAGGTCTTTTTGTCCTTGGCACTTAATCTTCAGTGAAAACCCAGGACTACCCTGTTAACAAGATGCGTCATTTGAAAACAGAACCTGACTATCACGAGCTTCAAGGTAAAAATGACTAACATGTTTGGGAGAGTGAGACCTTTGTAAATTGCATTACTAACCATATGAGCACAACACCAAAGGCTCAGCATTTCTAGAAGTGGGATGTGACTCTTCACTGCTTTTCACATTGTCACTTGTCCTCTGCTTACGTTTTTCTTTTTCCCCAGTGAGGTAACGTGGGGGTAGGGAATAGCACTTTGTAAAAGAATCCCAATTAAATATAGAAGGGGGGAAAATCATGTAAAGAGTACATTACAGAGGACTCTAACCACTCACCTAAGTAACCATGCTTAGTGATGTACAAATTTCTATTACAGAAGCTTCTCTTTGAAGAATGCTACTTCATTTGCATTAATTTGCACCAGTATTTTGTTTTATTGGGAACAGAGTAGCTAACACAGGTAAACTACAAAAAATTAGTAAATTCTACAAAAAAATAAGATTATGCATCTTTTAAGGCCTACAATAGATCAATGACTTTAGTTATTATTCAGTGCAAGTTTTTAAATCTTACTCATACAAGTTAAAAAATTAAAATAAAAAGAAAACAGGCAGCTATTGAATCAAGTTACACCTTCCTACAGGTTTGCTAAAACAATCATGGAGATCCTAATGACAGCTGATAAAACAATGAGAGGTGCACTGCAGATGGTAGGTACTTAAAAACACATGCCAGGAGAATATTAATGATTTCACCTGAGTGTCAAAAGTTATTTCCCAGTTGTTCATCAGTCTGCTCTGTATCGATGGGAAAAAATACGAGACACATCAAAATTATCTGGCGAAGGGAGCTCACTCAGTAAGCTCTAACTCACTTAGTTCATATTAATATGTAGCATGTTTCACCCAACACTACGCTAAGATATTACAGCTAGTTTTCTCATTCTAGCAGCATTTTACTGTAATTATAATGTTATGTAGGGGCAGTAATGTTTTTCTACATCCTCACCCCTAACCAGATGAACCACCTGTAGTAATGGTAACAATGAAGTAGATCAACCAGTACCGAACTGCACAATCTGCGAATTCTAAACCAGTGTTCAAACAAGTTCTCTTTGAAAAATGAGTCTTTCATTTTTGAATTTGTATAATGCATTTTAAGAAAAAGAAATAAAAAATATTTTCTCCCTATACAACCAGCACACTCAGCCACTTGAGTCACATCAAACTCTGCTAAGTTTAAATTCTCCTCTTAGAAAAAGTGTGGTATCATTCTGAAAAAAAGTCAATCCCAAATCAGAAGCATGTCCCTAGTTTAGAAAATATTTTAACTGAGTCATTTACTGGCAAAAACTTCAGTTCAGAAAAGAATTAAAGCACATACTTAAATGTGTCTCTCAGATTCATGGTTCAATTACAGCCTCAAGAATCTCAAGCTTAAGCAGAAGCTTACATCTGTCTTCAAACAGAGCCCCTGAAGTTAAATACTGTTGATGAAACATGCTGCATAAAGGTATGGCACTGCTCCAAAACCTATGGCAAAACTCTAGCTGACTTAAAATGGTCAGGATTTCACATGACCTATACAAATGCTTTTTCCATGGAATTATTGTTACTGAAGTCTAGACCTGTTCATTTTTTAAAGTATTTTTTAAATACCAGCAAACATAGTCTTTTAGATACGTTATCTAATATATTAGGTAAATTTTCTCTTTCTCCAGTTTGTACTATGGAAATGCCACTCAGAGAAGCAACAGGAATTCTTTGCATAGACATCATGTTTGAAATTGTTTTTGTAAAGAGCAAAATATCATTTTTATCAACAATGTCTCACCAATCAACTTTTAGTTGAACTTCATTTTGCTGCAGACTCAGAGCACTAACATTTAACGTAATTTCTATTTTGTAGTTTTAAATGGCTTACATATTGTCTAACACACAAGTGAATTTCATCTGCAGTGAAGAACATTTCCCAGAGGTACACCCTCAGGGTGAACTTACACATTACACAGATTTAAGTGGTGTAATGATTATTTTCAGCTGTTTGGTCCTATCCAGACATGGCAATTTGCCACTACTCAGTATAAATGAGAATGGCCCTGCCAAACTGATCATGGAAATGGCTCAGATTAAAAACAACTTCCCCCCAAACCCAAAAATAATTACAGCACACTAAAAACATGTCAAGTTGGGAGAGAAAAATGCAGAAAAGCTTCAGATGCTAAATTCTTTCACCATCAGTTTTTAACAACAATACACCAATATTCTCAAGTCTATAAAAGTGGCTGTTTGAAAAAATGCATGTCTAGACATGTACGACAAACAATATAGCTAAAACACATGTTACCCTTACAAACATGTCAGAAAAAATTAAAAATCTTCCTAAAGCATCACCAAACAGAAAACCAAATTGAGCTAACTCTAGTATTAGCTTTTTTTTTTTTTTTGATTTAACAGAACACATTTCATTGCCATTAACACCAAGGCACTTGGTCTGAACTCTGGTTTGTTAACTGAATATATGAGGTTTCCATGGCATTGAAGATACTACATCTTTCCAGTCCTCCAGCATTGCATGTCTACGCCCAGCTGGTATACTGACACTGCAGTACTTCAGTACTTCCACGACACTCAAACTTTTACAGCACAATGACATACAGGTTTATCTCACCTCCAAAACCATCAGGCACATATGTTTTAAGCACAATGTTGCAGAAAACCGTCGGAAGAGAGAGCGGTTTGTTGCCCTCATTCCGAAGTGAAATGTGTCTGTAACCCGCTTGCAGACCATCCAGGGGCAGGATCCTCTGACCAATCAACTTATTATTGTCATCATACACTGCTATTCTCAGGACAGCAAGATCAGGGAGAATAACCTGGAAAGCCATAAAATGAAGAAATTTAATGACTAATACAGTAGCACCCTCCCCACCTCCCATGTTTGAAGCAATCTGCACATTCACTTTGTAGGCCAGAAACAGACTATCGTCACTGAAAGATAACGTCAGTCCCTGCAAAACCACATACTTTTAGATTACCCTTTCCTAGAAAATCTTTTTTCACCCTAAATAATAAGTAATTTCAGAATATGCAATCCTACAGCTTACAGTTACACTAGCTAAATATTTTGCTTATTTATTTTACATTACTGGAGACTGGTGACATCAATAAGCAGGCAGGTAAATACTATATGGGAAATGGCAGATTCCATGACAATTGAAAAGTAGATAACACTGAATCAGGAGGAATTATGACAGAAAGGTGGGATTTGGGATGTATCCAAAAGGGCAATGAAGAATGGAAGATAATGCAAGCACAAGCTGCTAGGGATGTATGCCGAACTATGGGTTCTGCAGAGGGAAGAAGACAGAGCAGGGCAGGACAGGGTGAAAGACCTGCTGGAAAGGTGTGCTGCCAGCAAAAGTGGGTACTCGCAACACGAAGGTAACATGGTGGGCAGGGATGCTGCCAGCTATCTGCAACTGTCAGCCCTCACCTTGACTGACCAAAAGAATAGCAAAAGATCCTCTGCCTTCCCTAGAACAAAGATGCTGCCTCTGTGCAGAGCAGCGAGGAGCTGGCGAGCTGTGCCAGTCTGCCATGACTGTGTACTGGGAAAGGTCTTCCCAGTCCTTCCCTATCTGGTTCTATTCATCAATGCTTATGGGACAAAAGACATAAGTAAATTGCATCTACTTTAGATTATTAAATCACTACCCTTAGACTTTACCCTTGCCACTTTCATTTTTGGTCTTAGAGGGCACAAAATAAAGTATGCTTTTAGTCTCTGAACCCACCTGAGCTTTTCATAGATGTCCTGCTCTGCTTGCTCAGGATGAGTGATAACTACACACTCCCAGCACGTTACTATCAGCACTGACCCACGCCTCCCCCTTACACGACAGAGTGACAACACGGAACTTGGTTAGAATGACTGAAGCTTTATTTTAATTAAAATAAAAACAAAATGTGACAGAAGAACAAACATTATCTGAGAACAACTGTGTGGGATTAAACATCAGCTTGAGGAGAACATTGTAACCCAAACAGGTCAGGTAAGAGCTCTCCTCTAAAGACCACAGATCAGTACATCTTTTATTACTTGATGGGCTCAGACAGAGATTGACTAGGGAGCAGGAGCGGGGACTAAGGTTATGGTTCCTTCTCTGTTAATTTGTTCTGGGGTATCCTGGAAGGTACTCCCATCCTCATGATATTTTAGCACAGTGCACCTCATATTTTCATTTCCTCCAACTAAAAGAACTGTTCCTGCTGTGCTTAAGCTACTCATCTGCCTGGTCATCAATGTATGTCTTGATTATGGTGCTGAGCCTAATACGATAATGACCTGGGATGAAGAAAAAAATCTCTTGGCTGACTTACAGTATGATTTATTCAGGAGAATGTGTGACCATGTATTTGTTTATTGCATAGTAGAGCATAAAGTCCAAGAAATATTAGCATCAGCCATTATATTCATGCCATGATATACAGGTCCCCCTCTTTTACACTGATGCTGAGTGCACCCTGTACGTTATAGGCCTTTTGATTTAAGAAATCAGAAAGCAGCAGATGCTGGCCATATGGTCAGCAAGCCATAGGCAGCATGATTGTCTGTCATGTACCTAAGTATTTTCCCTGGGCCTCCTCATACACAGAGAAACGCACTTGAATTCACATTTGTTTCAAATGTATCTGAGTCCAGAGGAGTCTCTTGCATTAATTACATTTCTATTAAAAAATAGTTACACTGTTTAGAAAGTAGATGACGCGTGTCATATACCCAAGTGGAAAGTGGTATCACCACGCGGCAAAGTCTGTCACTTTGGAATAAAAGAGCAACAATTTTGCATGACGACAAAACAGGTGTAAGCAAAACAGACACTCTCAAAGACAGCACTGCTAACACATGTAGTCTGGATGAAACTCCAGCTGACAAAAAAATATACATATGTGTGTGTGTGTGTGTGTGTGTGTGTATCATAAAGACTGAGAGATAAAAACTGAACACGGGCAATAACAACTGGTCTCTCTTTTCAAATCCCCCATACTAAGAAAAAAAATATTTGTTTTTCTTTTGTTATTAAAAAAAGGAAAAGGTACATAATGCACATGGAGGAGGGAGCTGGCAACATGCCTGAGGAACACAGCACCCTTCCAACTTTTCCATGTAATAACATTGACCTTAGCTTTGGATGCAGCATCTCACCTGCCCTCTGGGCTGAAGGAACAGTGCAAGATAGCAGCCACTGCCAGGGCAGGGAAGAAGAAATCTCCAAGGAATGATGGTGTCCACCAGCGGGGGCTCATTCTGAGCAGACTGCATACCTTGAACACAGGCATGGCCACGAAGGAGGTGGCTACCTCCAAGTGGGAAGAGGAAGCAAAGGGAAGGGAAAAGCCAAACAGAAACAAAAAATCATGTGACAGCTACAGAGGTTATCCATCAGAAAAACAAAACAATACAAAATTAAAAAAAAAACTCTTGAAAGCTTATTTCAGCTTTAGATTGTTTACTGTAGTAAACAGGAACCCTACGAACCCTTTCTCATGGGAGCAGTACTTATTCATGTCAGCAGTCAGACTGAAGCAGGGAGGGGTAGCTCAAGTGAGCAAGGATGCTCATGTGCAAAAGGGCCGGCAACCACAAACCATGCTTTCCAAATATCCTACCTTTCGAAATACAAATGATTCTTCATTGTAAACAGGGTTCAGACCATTGTTCATCACCATGCGTGTTCGAAATTCTTTACGTATTGTGTCCGTGGGTAAACCGTACATATCCACTTCTACATACGTACCAATTTTTTTGTCTGATAAAAACTGACCAGATATTACCTGCAACATAATAACAGAATTGTAAGGAAAAGCAGTACAGAGAATATCAACAATACAATGTACACAACATATTATGAATACTGGAAGTACTGACCATTTTTTATTTAGTGAAGGCAGTCTGACAAATGCTTTATACAGACCAGATACTTAATCATATGAAAATGGTATAATTAGCACTAAAAATCACACTTACTTGGAAAAGTTATTGTGATAAGACCTTAAATATAACCTTAACTTTCATTTTAGTTCTACTATATGAACTTACAGAGTAAACTGTGTAAATGAGTAATATGACAAACAGAAATGACTGCACTCACTATGCTATGGTATTAAAAGTTATAAGCAAGTCAACCCAACTAGTTCCTGTCTGCAGGGGCATTCCCTGTATTAATAAAATATGTTGAATGAAACAACCAGATTGGGCACAGCTATTCCGCAACTGCTCTCAAAATATGCTTTAAACTTTTCTATTCAGAATCTATTATATGTCTTGACTACAAAGACGTAAATGGAACCTATTGCTCTGCTTTCACTTTGGTGCAGGTTTTAAACTAATCACATGTCCATCTAATTCCATATCCTCTGTCTGGGAAATACAGGATGCTTAAAAAGCAAACACACAAAAAAAAAAACACCACATACATCTCCTCTGTATTGCTATGCATATAAAGATTTCCCCTGATTTTACTCCAAGTCAAGATTAATCTAGCCACAGCAGGTGATTACTCCAGGGCAAATTTTTATTCCATCAAGATGATCTATTACTTAAAAATACAACTTCTGTTTTCGTTATTAAGATCAAGGACAGAAGAAAAACATTGAAACACAATTTCACAGATCTAAGCTCATTCGAGACATTCTTTTCTTTTCATGAGCTAACATTCTTCCAGGGAACACTCTTGATAACAAATCCGAAAAATTATGTGGCTGAGGGGCACCATCACTGGCTTTGGTCTACTCTTACTTCAAAAAAAAAAAAAAGTAACAGCATGCATCTACATGGGGAGTCCTGCTCTTTGTCAGCGCTTCTAGCTACTGCTGTAGTACAAATAAAATTCAGAATTAACAGACTATGCAGCAGAAGACATATCCCTCTTATAACCCTGATCCGCCTCTCTCCCTCTTGTGCTCTCTTCCTGATGTTTACATCCACTGAGTGTGTTTTCTATTTAATAAAATTGTACATCCTCCACTGTAAGGACAATGTATCTTCCTGTGTGTCAAATGTGCACAGCATTCCCCAGCTCAGAGCAGGCACCAAGCAGTAATCATTGTGAACAAAACCTTTTATATTTTTCCTCTGCAATTCTTTAATGCATTGGTTGACATTATTATTCCATTCTTACAATTTCAGGAAAGAAGCATGGAATTTTACACTAGTTTTAGTCACCCAAGAAGAATAACTGACAAAACAAGTGATCTAAGAACTATCTCTGGTGATTCTTACCGCTATGTTCTCACCACCAGATCCCACTTCCTCCTTGGGGGGATTATACTGCCTTTAACACAATTTATTTATTTAAAGTTTTTGTTCTTCTGGAGGTGCAAATGAAACTTAATTGTCTATAACGTACAACAAATCCTTGCTCAGAGAGACTCTGAGATCTCCATGCTACACGTAGACAGAGACAACTAAAAGCCAAACTTTTGTTAAGCCGCACATTGGGCATTTGAGCAAGGAGAGATAAGTGTCAAGTCACAAAACAGGATTTACAAATAGTTACCACAACATGATGCCATGCTTTAGAACTACAACAGAAGTTTTATGGACTTTAGAATCATAGATGATTCTAAAGTAATGACCTCTATCACATGAATCACTTTTCTCTACATATTTTGAAAATACGCTGTCCATATGCTCTGTGGTGACAAGTGAAGTTTGTACAGTTTCACACTGTCCACAGAAATGAACTCCACTCGTTTATCCATTTGTGAGGGCTGATGTAAATCAAGAAGAGCATGCGGGGGTTTAACATTCAGTGATAATGTGTAATAACAAACCATTTCTAATTATATCACATTCAATTCAGATCAAGTAAACACAGATGTCTTAGCTAGCAATCAAAAAAACTGGAAAAAATCTGAGGAAATCCACACACTCCGAACACATTTTCTGTAGCTATCCTACTTCTGTTCACATTTAAATGTGATTTTGGATGTCGTAAGATGACAGGAGTTTGTCTGTAGCTGTTTTACCTGTACAGAACACGTTGCAGCAATTACACCATCTACAGGAGTTTCAGAGAAAGGGTCAAACGTTCGATCTGGTCGCCGCATGAAATCTGGTTTAAGTAGATAGCTTATTTCAAGAAACAGAAGAAGAAATTATTCTTGTGTGGAAACTGAACCTGTATTAACTACAAATAAAATGGATGTTATAGCTTTAAACAATGACCTCTCATACAGCACTGTCATTCTAGCTGCAAGTGTGAGGAAGTAAAAGGGAAAATATTACAGTTACCTAGAACACAGATAAACAATCTTAATTTTGAATTACCAGCTACTGAGGGATTAAATCAACCCTGGATTTCAAGAGGAAAATAAATGTAATATAATAAAGGACATTTCAAAATAATTTAGTAATACATTTTTAAAATACAGTGAGTCATCATACAATAAAAAATAGATGCTCTCATTTACTTTAATTCTTTAACACTTTTGAAAAATACGGAGGGCTTTTTCGATTTTATATTTTAAACGAAGCAGTTCCACAGAGTCAAGACTCATACAATAAATTTCAGCTTGAAACTAATTTTTCCATCTCAGTTATAAAACCCTGGGGAAAACAGCTGATGTTAGTACTGACAGATTGTTAATTATAGTAGCATGAAAGGTACTACCATAATAACACTTACAATACACCCCTGAGGACTATACACTGGATCAACATATCAATGAAGCCGATATGTGCTCTGATGAATCAAAACCCAAGGATTCTGCCATTAGAATAAAACAGCAGCTGATCCACAGAAATGCTGTCCTACATATGACAAGAATTCTCTTCCACTGGTGGAAGAAAACGTGTAACTGGAGTCATCTTGCTAATTCTGCAGCCCTGACAGACAGCAGTTGCTAGAAGATCATTTTTTTATCCACACTCTAGTCTCTCTAGTGAATCACTGGTACACAATGTTACAAAGGCCTACACAGAATTCAGGAATAATTAAAAAATGCTGGAAAAACTCCAAAAGAAAGACTCTCAATGCATTTTCTCCCATTTTTTCATAACATGGTTTCTGTTTAGGAAAGTAATATTCCTTACTCTTCTTACATCAAAAATGTGTGCGATTTCATAATATTTCACTGATTTAAAGTAAACTATGGGCAGAAGGGAACTACCAGAAACATGCTATGCCTTCGTTTCAGGCCTGCTGAAATAAAAAAGTGCTCATGTTAGAGTAACTATCATTTGACCAGCATGAAAACTGTAAATCAGAGAAAAAAAAGGAGTACAGACCGAAGGAAATGTAATTTTTTTAAAAATTATTTTCATTGCCCGTTTTTCTCTGTGATGAAACAGCACCACATTTACAATGCATATCAAAATACTACCACTCTTATTACTATCTATTACCACTGTATTACTGAAACACCAAAAGACTGACATAAGAATCAAGAAATTTAGTTGATAATGATGCCTGTCAGAGAATTTGCCAAAAGTAAATAGTTACTCTTCTGCTAGGCTTGTGGGTCAAATAAGAAAGGAACCATACTCGGCCACAAAAAAACCTTTGTTTTTCTTCTGTTTTTGTTATTCTGACTGAAATGACCAAAGACTGCAGCTTTGTCAAACCTAACAGCCTCTTATCGGAAGAGTTCACATTTGAAAAAAAGGCATGGAGAAGCAAAGTACCATGGTGCCCATTCTGCAAAAGAGGAATTCTACCAAGCTCCATCTACTCAGATTTTCCTTCTGAATAAGACTTCCATGAGTAGAAGAGTTGTTTCTTCTCCAGGAGGAGTTTGCAGACTTCAGTGTGTTTCTGGACTATCGTTTCCTATAATTCCTTGAACTTTCTCCCTTCTCATGATATTAATGATCAGTCTATCCTATTAAGGTAGAAACTCAACATCCAAGAACAATCTATCAACATTGCTTGAGAACCCCTTTTCATGCAAAAATAATGAGCAAGAACTTAGAGATGAAACATTTGATTATTTTCTGTGAAATCTGCTCTTCACATAAAGTACAGACTGAAAAAAAAAAACCTAACCCAAAACTACACATTCCCTGTGTATTAAAGCTCAATTTGTCCAGGTAAATTTGGCTATTCCGTGAACTTGCAATGAATCTCCATTCTGAGTCATATCTTCAAAAAAGATTGAGAACAGAATCTGAACATAGCTTTAAGTAACTGTGAATGGTATTCATGATCTTCTTCATAATCTGTACACAAAGCTGCTTCTATTTCACCTTTAAAAATTGTGCATAACTAAAAAGCATATTCATTTCCCTGAATTCTGTTAATTTCTACACTTCACTTAACATCCCATTTTTTCTTTTGTAACACATTATTAATAGTAACANNAATTTTATTAAAGCCACAGTAAAGGATTCTGATGCACAGTGACAACAGTTTAAATCACATCACTCACCCGCATGATCCATTATATTCAAATTTTCCTTGATTTAATTGCATTGCTAAATCTGTCAAGAAAGAAAAAAAATTACTTTCCTCCTGAATAATGCAGTTCATGAACAATTGTTTTTAGAGAAGAAAATAAGACTGTTTGTGCAGNATTTAATTGCATTGCTAAATCTGTCAAGAAAGAAAAAAAAATTACTTTCCTCCTGAATAATGCAGTTCATGAACAATTGTTTTTAGAGAAGAAAATAAGACTGTTTGTGCAGAATAATCAGTTTAAATGAAAATTAAATTTAATGCATATAAAATACACACATCTAAGAAATAAAAGGAAGCAATATGAAAACTTCAGGATTCTTCACAGTTGTAACAGCTTTATCAACCAAGCTGAAGCCTAAGCTGTGCTTAGAAAACAGTCTCTCCCTGAATTCAAACACACCCAGTAGGCAGAAAAGTATCAGACTGTGGTTATGTTAAGTACCTGGGATGGTATTTCAGTCACCTAACTTTTGGTATTTACAGTACAGACTTCTCCATTTCTGCTAGTGACCTAGAATTACTTTAAGTAACAGAGGGATACAGGCACTTTTAACAGTGCAATTAATCTCACTCTAAGGGAGACATCTAAAACAAACATCCTGGAATTGTGCATTTCTCTACAGTGACCATGGACAACTACCTCTGATGAAGATGTCTGTATCCTGATTTCTTAAAGTAGATGAGATTAGTATTGCATTGGTTTTCTAAGGGTTTAATTGAATACAATATCACAGAAACCACAGAGATCACAGCAGCATTGCTTAGTTTCAACTTTCAAAGCATCTGAGTTTTATTCAATGGATTATTATTGTACTTGTCTATAAAGACAGAAGAACAAACACACAGTAACACCCTCTCCTCAAATCCTCTACCAAACTTTATAAAAAATGTTTTCCTGCAGGTTTCAAATTACACTGGAATATAATATCCTTGTTTAGCAATAACACAGGTCTTCTTTTGCTCACAGACACTATTTTTAAAGGGGAACAAAATCTCTTCTACATATTCTTTGTTGCACAAAACACAAGATTCTCATATGCTCATATTAGGTATTATTTGCTTTACTGGGCAGCCTTAGCTTCTCTTTTCTCAACTGTTTTTCAGCCACAGTTGAATCACAGAAGACTAACAGAGGAAAGTTGTTCATTTCCAATAACACAATTAACACACTTATTCTGCAATACAAAGGCACTGAGAACAACATGCAGTGGGCAGAGGCAGTACTGGGAGAAGAGTGATGCTTGCATATCTGCTCCAATTTCCATACCAAGTCCAGTGGAGTGGTTTACAAGCACTGTAGTCAAGAGAAAGTACAGTTTTCTCTTGCCTCCTCAGTTAGAAATCAGTCATGGCAGGGGTGCAAAGTTTTGCAGGTCAGAACTCATGATCATTAGGAGTGTCTGCAGTACCAAAGTCACCGTTTAGGGAAAAGAAAAGTAAAAAATACAGAACAATACCACTATCACAGCTAGAAGAAGAAACTGGAGGAACTGCTCTATTACATATATGGCTGAAGATATTCATAGATTAATTAAAAAAGGAAACAAAACAAACACCCTGTTAGTTATACTCACACCTTCATTGAACAGGAACAATAGGTCTCCTTTCAGTTTTTGCTGTGGAGAGGCATTTACATTCCCTGGCATTGCTCTTTAAGATGTGATCTCAGACCCCATTCTCTGATGCTAAACACATGACTCTCTAACACTTCACATCAACTGGTCTAGAAATGCATTTGGCACACAGTCACTACTTTTTACTATATTAATTTAACTCGTCATCTTTATTTTG
>VXAL01004229.1:763162-820689 GCA_013399475.1 Chauna torquata
GTATACCCTTTTCAACTTTGTTGTGTGGCTCATCTGTCCCATATACTTGCAAAAATTTGAAGTTTCTTTCAAATTGGGTTACACAAGGTATGAAATTCAGCAGCTGGCTAGCAGTGAGAATAGGAGAGAGGATGCCAGACAGTTAAGCCCAAACTAGTGCTTACCACTAGATGCTGGAGACAGGAAGTTTCAGAGAAGAATAAAAGTGACACACCCAGAGAGCACAAAGGATCATCTGGATATGCAGGCTGCCCAGACTCCGAAAATGTAAGGCTTAAGACTGCTGTAAACTGTGCTTTAAACGTCCACATTTGGAAAAGGCCTATCTCAAGATGTTACTTGCAATGGGACAAGTGAGCCTTTCTGCTGTCTGTCTCCAACTATAAACTACCACTACTGAGAATCTTAGACAAATGTTGACTTGGCATTGAATGTACATTCTTAGAGAATAAGGATCAAGTCACAGATCAGCAAAGAAGCAGAGAAGTTACCAAAGGTTGTATACTAAGGATGAGTGACTAACCCAGAAAAATAAATAAATAATTTTTAAAAAATGCGCAGGTAGTTAAGGACCAGCTGATTTAGCAAGTGAAACCAGCCCTAGAGAGAAGAAGTTAAATAGTTCAGTGGGAGGATCCATAAAATTCCTGAAGAACCAAAGATGCAGTCTTGAAGAGAAACCAAGAAGGCAGGTCTGATGTCTCTGTGATACTGCTAAAGAGAGACATACTGCCAAGTGCAACCTGTACTATGGAATATTTTCCATACCTATACTTCTATCTGTAGTAAGATCCAAAGGTAGCCAGGCAGGTGAGAAGAATCAGCCAAAACACTTGAGTGACAGAGGAGCATGAACTGATAAGGTACCTTAGCACTCAATTTTTGTTTTGTTTTGTTTTCCTGTATCAAGCAGCAATAATGCCTTCAGTGCCAGCATAGGCTTAATTTTGTATTCCAGTGCTCTGTATCTCATTACTGTCAGGTAATATTCTGTTACTGAACACTGAACTGCACTAAAACAACTATCAGTAGAATAAAGGGGACTCTTACCCTGTCTTCTATCTGTCTCTCTGGTATAGACCCACTGCAATACTACCCTGTTGGAGAGCGATCTTCCTATCTTGCCTTTACTGTTGCAGATGAAAGGGAGAATCTACCCTAAGAGTTAACAATAAAGAATGACCCAGGGAATCCCTGTAACAAAGACACAGGATGCAGCCTTGCAAGAAAGCATTACTGAGCAAGGAAGCTGATATTCACCTCGTATTAGAGCTCTGAAACTGAGATACAAAGTACAGTATCAGAGCCAGGAGAAAAAAACTGCTTGCTGCCTTTAATTAGTTTGGTCGAATCCTCCACTTCTTGTACACAGTTTTCCTACATATTAATTCAGTTTCCTAAATAAGTATTCTACCTGAACAAGCAGAGAGCATTTTGTTCTACCAAATTTTGTCTTCTCATGAAACTATACATTAGGAATCTGGTGAAGATCTTGTGTTTGCCTCTTCTCACTACATGTGCTGTGATGCTTCCACAAAACAGAATGTCTTTTACACCCGCATCCACAGAAAGCTTTCAAAGAAATGTAAGTAAGAAGCAATCCCACCTTTTTGACACTGATGGCAACAGCTTCTTTTTGACTGTAATCATCTACAGTAAGGTCACTTCCAAATTTGTATTCTGGATGAGCTTCTTCTTCCTGGTCAGCTGCACAAAAAAGAAAGAAGGATCAGTGGAAAAGACAAAGCAAACTGTTGTTTTTGTGTGAAACACGAAACAAATGACAGTTGAATACACAGGTTTGGTTATGGCATATTTTTATACAGAAGTAAAATCCAAGGTATTAGATTTCCAAAGATTTAGTAGTAATAAATTACAGCTAAGGCCTGAGATTCTTGTGGTTTTGACATGGTCAGTATGGGAGATTTTATTTAGTGTGTTTTTGAAGGAATCATTAATAAAAAATAAATTAAAAACCACCAACAATATAAGTTTTGGGAAATAACAAGAAATAAAGGCAGGGCTCTCTAAATAAAGACGAAAAAGACTGCCTGCGTCCAAATCCTCATGTGCATAGTCACTCTCTCCTTATATCCCTGTTACAGGGGATCCTTCATCCTTCCCATTTGCTTTTAGGGTGATTTTCCTTAAGAACCCGGTGTTCTCAAAGAATCTAAAAAGGTCTGTTATGAACACAAAATCATTAATCACATTATGCAGCTGGACTTAAACAATAATTTAAAAAAAATACTTATTTGAGCCTCTTGGTAGTCTAGCACATAATTAATAATAACACTGTTAGTAGTAAGCATTCCAATGGAAATCAGCCTGCCAAACAACAGAATCTCCTCTGTGCTCCTAGGTCATCTGAAGAAAAACACTAATATGCTTCTCCAAAAAATCATTGTACTTCAGTCTCTTTTGGAACTGCAAGGACAGACACCATATTTGGATCACCAAAAATATCTAACGCAATGACCTCTATGGACTACAACAGTAGTGGCTTTGTGCTAGAAAAAAAAAAAAAATCAAGGAGAGGATTAAAGGGTAGGCTAAAGCTGGGACATTGAGTGTCAGATGGGTCACAGGACAGTACCTTGGTACAGACACTTGCAGGTAGTGCATCATTTATCTGTACTGAAGGCGGACATAGGTGAGGTGAATCACACTCTAGAAATATCTTTTTTCTCTGTTGGCCATAAACACATTCCATATCACTGTCTCATATCTAGATGTTTACACTGAAGGTATCTGAAGTTTGGCAAGAAAAATCCTATCCTTGATTTTATCCGTGTAAAGTATAACACAATAATCCAATCTGGTGTTGACACAAGCATTAAAAATAGTAATAAAATCTGTTTTCAAAGCAAAGATCACAGGTTCGCAGCCCCGTCCCCATCCCCCCAACACATATATATTCACTGAAAATTGACTTGGTTGCTGCTCCAGTATGATTTCTGAGTAGTAAGGGGAAGTTAAAAATTACCACTAGTACTAACTGAGCTCACTTTTCTACCACAGCCTACCACAGAGCCAGGAGCAGCTGTGGTATCTGAGATGAGAAGGTAAGACTGGAAGTCTGTATAAATGGTCCTGCATTGAGCCCACACTTACTGCTGCTGCCACAGACCATGACCGTGTGGGTAATGCACGTATTACTGATGCCAGCCTACTGTTTTACAATAGGCAATGTTCGAGAGCCCTTCTCTATGAAATCCTCACCACTTTCTGTTTCTTCTTCATTATCATCCTCTAGGATATTTACAGGAGCAGCAGTTTCCCCAGCCTCCATCATCTTTTTCAGAGCATCGAGCTGTTCTGTTCATAAGAAAAATAAAAAGAAATCAGTCATGACATCAACAGTTTGTAGCACAATTAAATACATCAGAACAATCATAAATGATTCTCTGACCCTGACAGCTACTTTTTTTTTAATGGGATCTTTAAGATCAAGGTTTCAGTTAGCAATAAAATTGTATAGAGTACAAGCATCATTAGATGCATACTGTTGTTAGATCTGAAAAGTGGTCAATAAGAGCTGTATCCAAAGCTCACTGAAGTTACAGAAAATATTTCCATAGACTTCAAAGGCCTTTGGAGCAAGCATATTACTTCTTCAAAGAATAAATAGACAGCTATCTCTTTGGTGGTCGATGTATGCAAATGGAAGCAAGGCACTTGAATTTTCAATTGTGTTGCCATGTGCTAGACAGTATGAACACCATGTATCACTGAAGTCAGCGGAAGGTCTGCATGCTTATCTTTTACTGGAGAAGGACCAGGGTTTATCACTTCGGCCATACTGGGTACTAAGATAGCAACATTATTATTACTGAAAGAAGACATATCAGAACTGGCAATAACAACATGAAGAGCAATTTGAAATTCCATTTCATTTTTGCTTATCCTGGAAAAACACAGCAATGTAAACATATCAGCATGAGCAGAATTTACAAGAGATCCTATCTGTGTTATATTTTAGCTTTAACAGCAATCTGATAAAGTCCCAGGGTTACATTTCTAGGTCTATCTATGCCCATGATGCATGCAGATAGCAAGGCCTAGACTCTGGCAGTCATACGAAACACAAGGGCAAACAAAGTGTCCTTTACATATAGTTCATGTTCCTTAACAGTAATGTACAAGCAATTTGGAAACTTTAGTAACAAAGTCCATTGAAATCAATCTAGACTTCTGTTTAATTTAAAACTTGACAAGATTACTTACTTTTTTCTACTTCAGGTTTCAACCGTTTATTCTTTATGAGGATCTTTCTTTTGAGGTCATTAGGAGAAGGTAAGGCTTTACCTGGATCAAGCTGTAAAATAATTTATAGAAAAGGCTTTAGTAACAGCTATTTGACCTCTTTGTAAACCCATTTGGGATTTTGACTTTAGGACAGCAATGGTAAGGGGCAGTGAACAAGCAGTGCCACCTCAGGCAAAACCCTTGGAGGCAGTCTGACTGCAGTTACATTGACTCCTCTGTTTCTTCCCTATCCCTCATGAAAGCTGTGCTCATCCTTAGCTGCACTGGTCATAATGTCTCCTATTCTCTCCTGCCTAGCAGTAAGCACAGAAGTGACCTGCAACTCTTCGTCAAATGACTTCCTACTTTCCCTTTCTCCCTGTGGCTCACATGCAGTCTAAGTCACAGTTTAGGCCTTTATAATTTGATCTCTAACTCACCTTTTATAGTCCCTTCAACCTGCAATAATGTAAGTGAGGCTGCCCACACATACTTACAGAGTAAAAATGGGCTGGCACTGGTGAATGGAAAACTCTGCCTAGTCCTTAGCTAAGTAGTGAAGACTATTTTTAGCAGTAGGGCTATAAGGTCACATCTTCAGTATTTGTGAAAGCCAAATGGCAAGTCTGACATACACAGGAAGTACTACTTCAGGTTTTGCTCCAGTTTGGGGAAGGAGAAACAATATTATTGAAAAAGAGGAAAAAAGTTAAAAAAATCCTCTGATTTAAGCACCATCATATCACTGAAGCTAAGAAACAGCGATTTGGATATGACAAGTAACACCCTCTCCAGCTTAGGCTTGCTAAGGATATTGGACTACGCTCTCAGTCATATGGTCTGAATTTTTGGGTAGACCTGTGTGGAGCCAGGAGTTGGACTCAATGATCCTTGTGGGTCCCTTCCAACTCGGAATATTCTACAATTCTATACAGGGAGCTCTAATGGACTGTGGTTCCCAGTGAACCATAAACGATATAGGATTAAAAGATATTGCCAGGACTAGTAAAAACTCTCAGAAGAAATATTCAGGTATTCTGATCCTTAAATCCAACTCCGAGCTACACAGAAGCAGTATTCTGGACAAAGAAACAAAAGAACAAAGCACCACAACTTGAAATCCAACAAAAGAAGCAGAGGTGACAAATAACAAACAAACAAACAAAAAAAACCAACCAGCCCAACCCAACCCCACAACAATGGGTGCAAACCTCCTTCCAAGGAGGGTAACAATATCCATAACTACCAGACTAGCTCAGTTGTGGGAATTTTGGCATGTTGGATGAAGACAAAACACAACTGTTCCTGAGAGTGCTTGGACTGTAATTCCACTAGATGTCAGTGCCGCAGAGCTTATTTATCCCCAAGCATCCCCCACCAAGCACAGGGCATAGCTGGATGCCTATTTGGACAAATATTTGCTTTTATTTAAAACCAAATCTGCTTCAGCCAGTGCCATGTCTCTCTTACATCTGTCCTCCTCAGTCTGTAGAAGTACCAGAAAACAAGCACTCATACATGATTTAAGCTCCTGCAGCCATCTCTGCAACATTTGCTTTGGGAGCAGCTGGGGACTGAATTCACCCACGACAAGGAAGGGATACAAAAATGCAGAAGGCTCAGTAGTGCTATAGAGCACAGGCAGCTGAGACTAAATACTGCGCCCTGAGGTAGCAGCATGGTAGCCTTTGACCAGCTGTATTTTAGGCTTGCCTGAAAGCTGCTGGAAACTGTCATTTGTGAGGAATGTAGCAAGATGCTACATACATCACAGGCAACATGACAGGTTTAGTTCTCTGGAATGCACCTTTCATGGCAACATCCTGATATTCACCAAGCCTGGTGAGTTGCTGTCCCTGCAACATGCAAGGAAAACCAAGAAAAGCACAGTTCTGAAGATGATAATACCAGGAGGCTCCTGCAAGGGCCTCACGTGCACAGGAGCTGACAAATAAAGCAGAATCCCCTTTGCCATGGTCTCCCACAGCACTGAAGAGCACCTGCAGGTTTTGTGTGGCTGCTGGCAGATAGCGAGCACATTGCTCAGGAGAGTAGGAAAGGACTGGAGGAGTAGTTGCAAGCAGTGGATAACAAGCTATTAAAGCCTTAAACATTGTGTTTGTGGAGGAGTGGCAGGTTATTACCTCCTGCCACGCAGGAGAGTGAAGTGCATGCAGATTACAGTGCACTTGATAGTCCAAGTAAGACTGCAGGGAACTCTCTGTGCTTAATTTAATTCTTAATGCAGTAGTGGGGGCCACCTAGACTGCAGGGCCTGATCTAGAGCATGAAGCATGCAAAGTGCATCTGAAATAGGTTTCCTCAGCTGAGACCATGCAATTTATAATTAATTGTTTTTCAACAGTGACTGGCAAATTTGAGAATTATGTATGACCTGGAAATATAATATATGCGGTGTATTTTATATAGGAGCTGATATTACGTCACACATCAAGGGGATGGATTTCCCCAGGCTGCTTGCCAGAGCCCTGTACAGAAGAGATTGAACAAATCAGATAAGGACGTTTGAACCAAAAAGCGTAGACACTCAAATACACTAGTCATTTTTGAAAGCACAGGACTGGTAGTGATCAGCACTCCAACTATAAGTGATATGATCCCAGTTTATCATCTCTTTTAAACACAGCTAATACAAAAAATAGAAACACTGTCAGAAGATAACATACTGGATGTGTTTCTAGAGGCTGCTTCAACAGGAGATCTCCAAAAAGATCTTCACAGTATTTTGACATCTTGTACTGTTGATATTTGCTGTAAAAGATGACGTCGGTTCATTTTTGAAATATAAAAAATGAAATCACTATGACTCAGCAAAACAGAATAATACTAAGTAGTGCAGACATCCCAAATTATATACTGCCCGATTCCTCTCAGCTGAGACACATTACTTTACTGTAATTAAACTGTCAATAATAGACTATTATCTGACAGAGATGAATTTAATAAGGTCAAGAAAGTAGATTAACTGAATCCCACACAGCTAATGGAACATGCAAATATACTTCACAGCTTTACCACAAATAAAAAATATTACCATTATCAAACTAGCTAAAGATTGACTATTACAATGAAGTACAGTCTCTTCCAAGTGACACCCAGTATATCTGCATAGCCCTACACAGTTTTCAAATGTACATTCCAATTGTAGCATTTTTGAGCTGTTATCATCTTTATCATTCATTGTACTATAAAAATAAAAAAGGGCACAATATACCTGCAATGATTTTCAAATGAAAGAATGACGGGGTACTCTGATGTAACAAATGCTGTTTCCTTAATGGCTTGAATTACATCCTTTAAAATGCAATAACAGGATTCAAAATTAGATCAAGTTACAATGAAAAAGATTTTTTTGTCCTCCTCCTCCTCCTCAAAACACAGAACTAAGTCTCAAACTTGCCAAGTGAAACCAGAACTAGAAAAAACTGTATGCTCCTTCTTCTCTTTCCCCCTGCGCCCCTCCCCGTGCTCAGCACTCAAGAGTGCTCGCTGCACCTGCAGTTACACCCACAACCCATCAATGCTACCCCTGGATCTACTGCCATCTTGTCGGGCCAGGAAGCACTTCTGCTCCCAGAATAACTCCTGCATCTTCAGGCTGTTTCCACAGCTAAGGAACTTCTCAGATAATGGAGAGGATATTTACTCCGCTGTGCAAAGAGCCACAGGATGTGAAAATATGGGGCAAAATAAGTAAGCCTGCTTCCTGCAGTTTCTGTGGAAAGGAAGCAGTAACAGGGGCATATAACGTGAGCCGGGGACAAGAAACCATGCCCATGCAGTTTATTAGTCTGTCACAAGAGAGTAGTGGCAGATGCTGAGGAGGGGAGGGTGCCTTGCATGGGTTCTTGTCCAGGGGTCCTACTGGGGTTTGTTGCCAGGTAGAGAGGTCAAGCATTTACCTTGAAAAGAATATCTGTGCACATTGCTTTTCCATGCGTTATTATTGGTTCCTGGTCTTCACCTTTTCCATCCCAACAGTCCAGCTCAACACATCTAAAGACCCAAGAAAAGTATCACCTTTCTTAGTGTTTCAGTTCAGGCAAGAAGCTACCTGGGATAAGTTCTGAGCAGTGATGTTCACAGCAGTAAGTTACCAAGCAGTTTTGGGCATTCCACAATTCCTTTTAAGCTGCATATGCGTAATTTCAGACTGCTTTTATAACTTTGGGTATTCTACCTTAAACACAGTATATGTAGGGCAAAATATTAACATCTGAACAAAAATTTTTTTAGCATTGTAACACTCTAATTTATTCCCCTACTCAGTTAACTGTGACACATATTAGTATGATTTCCTGCTTGATTTCTTAACATAAACTGATTCTCATCTACTTACAAGGTTCTTAATTACAAAGCAGAAAGCCCTCTGAAATTCTTCATTTGTCATTTTGATATCAAACTTAACTTTCTTACAATGTGTATCCTGACATCAATTTCAACAATCCAGTGCCTTCCACTGTTTTTTTGTGAGAAAGTCTTAGACGTGTATATATTTTCATTTACCACACTAATACATTTATACA
Organism: Chauna torquata; assembly: GCA_013399475.1. Classification (NCBI taxonomy): domain Eukaryota; kingdom Metazoa; phylum Chordata; class Aves; order Anseriformes; family Anhimidae; genus Chauna; species Chauna torquata. The sequence goes on from VXAL01004229.1 coordinate 771,958, forward strand.
TTCAATTATACAATATATCATCACCAAAGTATATTATAGGTTCATAAATATATATATAGGTATATACATATAGGTTTAAAGTATTAGATTCACAGATATCAAACTTATCTACTGCTTCCAACCTGCATCCAGCCAAAAGCACTTGTCTGTACATCTCCACTGAAGACTTGCCACCAAACTGCCTGCCTGTTAAATATGTATTGTGAGAGGAACTGATAAAATAGTGAGCCAAAGGATGGTCCATTTCTTGATATAATTCCAAACGATCTAGGAAAACTGGGGCATTTTCATCTGACATCAAGTATCTGCAAAATCCATCACTTGATATGAGACCTAGAGGGTAGAAGAAATCATAGTAAATTACTACTAGAAATTTATAGTGGGTAGGATTCAAACTGTCTTTCAGAGCATGAACACCAGCACAAAAGGTATGTCTAACACAGGCTTCTGCAAGCAAACAGTTCTCCTCTTCCAGTGCTCCAAGCTGACAAGCAACTGTGTCCCTGGTGCAAAATCTGCCACTGTGTCCCCAGATAACAAAAACAGATGTATAAGAAAGAATCCTACATCCAGCAATCACCAATAGTAGACCTAAGACAGCAACAGGATGTGAAGAAGGCAAATAAGTAGTGACGTCTCCTCAGAATACTCCCAGCAATTATGGACTCTGGGCCTTTGTGTGCCAGAAATTGTGAGCTTGCATTTAACAGCTTTCCACAGCACTTTTCTCCCCTAATATTTACTCCTGCACTGACTGTGCTACATTGCTGTCAAACAGCTTTCAGCATGTGCAGAGACTATTCTCCACTGCCAAAAACAAGTGTACTTGAAAAGATTTGTGCCTGTCCATTTGCAAAACATTAGTAAAATCCAAGATAACTTCAAGTTTACTGTTTGAAATACAGGTTTATTCTTTTATAATGAAAAGCAAGCCATTTTCTACAATGAACGTGGGACATACAGTAATTCAGAGGACAAAATTCATAACATCTTTCTCTTATTTCTCTGTTGTCATATGCTTCATAAACTATAAAAATCAATTAAGGCATAAATTTCAATGAAAACAACTTAAGAATAATCAGTACTGCAATATCAAGTTTTAGAGCAGCCAAGACACTGAAAAAGCTCTGGGGTAGGGAAGAAGGGATTACTCAAAAAGAGTCACTGCAAAGAATAGTTATCTGGCACTAATCTGGAGACTGCATTCCCTACAGTCACATATGAATGCTCAGCTATTGTTAAGGCATAGGTCACAGCAGTCCTATTTTTATTTTAAGACAACTTATCTCTTACATAGAGAACTCCAATAACCCTGTTTTTTATTCTGCTCCTAGCATTCTGAAAAATCCTCTACTGGAGATTAAATTTTCTGTGCTTTGTGTCAGCCAGAGGTGAACTCTCCTGGAATGTCTTATTCAAATCCTTCCAGTTGATTCTGAGTTTTGGAAGAAATGAAAAAGGGGTAAAATGGAATTTTCATGTTTAAGAATGTTTTTATTTTGTTGATCACAGAACTTAAAAGCAGCAGCACAAAACGGTTCTCAAATGATATGCAGTTAGTTTCGTAGAAAAAAGTCACAGCTGGGCAGGTGTTCTAGACAAAAAACTGTTGGAGACTTCAGCAACTTAAATTCAATATGCTATAATCAATAGATTGATCTTTGCATTTTTCACTTGCATTGACCAGGTATATTGGGTTTTTGTGGTAAAGGTTTGGTAGCAGGGGGGCCACAGGGCTGGCTTCTGTGAGAAGATTCCAGAAGCTCCCCCATGTCAGATAAGAGCCAGCTCCAGCCAGCTCCAAAAGGGACCCGCCGCTGGCCAGACCTGAGACAATGAGTGATGTTGTTTGTGCCTCTGTGACAGCAGATTTAAGAAAGGGAAAAAACTGCTGTGCAACAGCAGCTGGGAGAGAGAGGAGTGAGGAACAGCCCTGCAGACACCAAGGTCAGTGAAGGAGGAGGGCAGGAGGTGCTCCAGGCACCAGAGCAGAAGTTCCCCTGCGGTCCGTGGTGAGGAGCATGGTGGAACAGGCCGTCACCCTGCAGCCCATGGGGTACCACATGGAGCAGATTTCCATGCCACAGCCCGTGGAAGAGCCCACAGCAGAGCAGGTGGATCTGGCCTGAAGAAGGCTGCAGCCCATGGAAAGCCCCCACAGGAGCAGGCTCCGGGCCGGACCTGTAGCCCATGGAGAGGAGCCCACGCAGGAGCAGGTGATCCGGTGGGAGCTGCCACCCGTGGAGGACCCGTGCTGGAGCAGTTTGCTCCTGAAGGATGGACCCTGCAGTATGGACCCATACTGGAGCAGCTCTTGAAGAGCTGCAGCCTGTGGGAAGCCCATGCAGGATCCGTTCAGGAAGGACGGCATCCCATGGAAGGGACCCCACGTTGGAGCAGGCGAAGAGATGAGAGTGACTATGAAGGAGTGGCAGAGATGAAGCGATATGGGCTGACCGCAGCCTCCATTCCCCTTTCTCCTGCACCGCTCAGGAGGAGGAGGTAGAAGAGGGTGGATGGGGGAGAAGGTGCTTTTAGTTTGCTTCTAGTTTCTCACTGCTGTAGTCCGCGAGTGATAGCAATAAATTATATTAATCTCCCTATACTGAGTTTGTTTTGCCCATGACAGTAAGTGGTGAGTAATCTTCTTGTCTTTATCTCAACAGTTGAGCCCTTTTCTATAGTATTTTCTCCCCCTCTTCCTTTGAGAGTAGGGAGAGAGAAAGCAGTTGCAGTGGAGTTCCACTGCTCAGCTGGGTAAAACCACCACACCGGGTTGAAGAAATTTCTTTTCTAGTGTTTGTGAGCAGACTCTGCACAGCATTAACTTGTTCAGCTTTAGTACCTCTTTCTGTTATTGAAATGTAACTGAAGATGAGTCAGTTGCTTATTGCTACAGAGTAGAGCATGAACATTTGTTTCTTAAACTACAAGATTTAGACCACAAACAATCAAAAAAGAAGTGTTGAGCTTAATTATTTTGCTCAGCAGCAAAGTTATATGTAAAAAAGAAAGGAAAATAGACTGCACAGATAAAACCACTGCTGAGATAAATTCTTGCCTTCTGTAGATGCTAAGGAACAATGCGTTATAAAATAAAATCATCCCTCTATCCTACTGATTGCATTGGGATAAAATCTTCATCGGCAAATATGATCAATGGAGGAACACTAAGAGGACACTGCTGTTGTTCTCTTGTTGCTCTCCACAGCCCTGTCTCTGCAGGAAGTTTCCCACATTTATTTAAAATCTCTTAGAACTATAAGTCAAAGAAAGAATCTAAATAATTAGCCAAGACTCAACTCTTGGCTAGAAGAATAAGCCAACATCAATCCCCTGCTACAGCTTGGTGCTTGCAATATCCTCTTCCATGAGAATTAATGAACACCACTTTCCAGTTCTAGATTGAGTCCCACCTTCATAAAATACGTTTCCTGGTCTAGCTCACTGGGTGACCCTCCAAGCACTTGTCCCCTGACCACAAGGACTGTAAGTTCCCTTTTAAAAGTCTGGATGTTTTGGAAGAAATTCCCCAAATACTTAAAAACCAACAAATGCTGAATTTCCTCTTATTTCCTCACATTTACCTTTACTCTTCAAGTCTTCATCCGGCTCATATGTCTCAATTATCTGCATTGCTCTTTTTGTGTCATAAAAGGGAAATAAAATTTCATTGAGTCGAGGATCTCGTTGATGCTAAGGTTAGAAAACAACGGAATTCAGCAAAACAATATAGTGCATGGCTATTATCCAAGAGCATTTCATTACTGCATATGAGAAAGAAAGAAGTGGACATTTAAAAAAAAAAAGCCCTAAAACTTTCAGACTATCCAACAGTAACTTCAGCTTTAGAAAACAAACCTTATCTTCCATAAGAAACCTAGGCAGTTTGATAATAAAAGTATTTCCAAAGAAATCCACTGTAACTGTATAACTGGTCTTACTGTTGCTTATTCATGAAAATAATGACTGCACATGGTGTACGTGCCAATGAAATGTTGAAAATAAATAGCTAAACTTGTCTTCGTAAATTCTCTCTTCTTCCCAATCTTTTTTGTAGGTCATGTGAACTGACAGGCCTGACTGATGGCACAGTAATCACCTCTGCAAAAATGCATGTCTTCAGCAATATCTATAGCTGAAGTAAAAATTAAAAGTAAAATAAAGCTATACTACAAATACAGAGTTTGAAACCCGAATTTAGAAATATGCAACTACTGATGATTATTTATGAATCACAGAAACATTGTGTTATTAACTATTCAAAAAACACCTTAGGTTCTTAGAAGAAATATGTACAATTTAAAAACTTCATAGTATCTTCTATTCACAGAAATTTATGGTATTAAGATTTCATAATATATTTAATATTTAGGTGTTCTAGATGCAATTTAGCAGTGATTTCTAACACTACTAAAATTCAGAGTTTAAGTTTTCACTCAGAGTTGTGCTACATAACGTTTGTTTTTCTCCATGATGGATTAGAGCTGCACACTGTGTGCCTGATTCTCCATTAAAAGAAAATTAAAAACAGAATTGAACGGAGTAGTGGCATGTAAGCAGATGCAGTAAAACATAAATAAATAAATATGACTGTGAAAACACTCTTTTACCCCAGTAGATGCACAGTTTTCAAGCTGTAGTTTAAGCAGAATTCAGAATGTAACAGGCCACCCCCATACTGGTGATCAATACATTGGAGTGGACAGGATGGTGTTCATATGGCTTGGCATAGCATTATCAGCATTTGCTGTAATTCCTTACGTGTAAATTTTCTGATGTTTTTTCAGGAAAAGAAAAAAGTAATTTCCAATCAAAAACAAACACTTGATCTCTTTTCTTACAATTAATACATTGATGAATGCGCTTTATTGATTCCAAGAAATTACAACCAATGCCAATTTAATCATGCAGTTAAGGAGAGATCTTTCAAGTAATGCTACTGACAGTATGCAGTATCTAAATTATAGCATTTTCATTCACTATAGATTGGCTGTCTGGATATCTCAGTAAAACTCAGATGAAATATGAAATGAGAGCAGCTGGATGCAGTACATAACTTGCTAAGCAGCACACAACAGCAATACAACACTGGCATGCAACAGTACAGTCTGCTGTGACAAATGACAAGCTTTAAATCATTGGAGACAATTTACCACTTTAAAAAAAATTAAGAAATAGTAGGGAAGGTTCTTACTCAAGAAGAGTGCTCTTCCCCATTCTTCTTCTACAGTTAATCATAAGCAAACAGAAGAAAACAAATGGGATAAAGCAAAAAGTCTCCTCTAGAGAAAGAGTCCCCAGAATTATTATAAGAAGCTAAGAGCAAAATATTCTTCTTGTAGCAATGATCATTGCTCATTATCAATTTTTTTCTTCATTTAATAAAAGCATGTCTTTGTGTTTACTTAGTTTAAAAAACAAAGCAAATTTGACATCTGATGAAGTGTTATTCAAAAAAAAAAAAAGGAATAATGTTTACTAGTGTCTCTTGGGCAAATATTCTGCATTACTGAGCTTGTTGGCACAGAAAAGCTGTAATACAAAAGCTGACCAAAACTAAAAGCATGAAATTTCATCTAGAAANCATGTCTTTGTGTTTACTTAGTTTAAAAAACAAAGCAAGTTTGACATCTGATGAAGTGTTATTCAAAAAAAAAAAAGGAATAATGTTTACTAGTGTCTCTTGGGGAAATATTCTGCATTACTGAGCTTGTTGGCACAGAAAAGCTGTAATACAAAAGCTGACCAAAACTAAAAGCATGAAATTTCATCTAGAAAGACAACATGTTCCCCGAACAAAGTTGCTTTTGCTTGTTCTAGTTACCATATGAAAAAGGACACCCTTACCCTAGACGTTCTTAAACATGTGAGGGTGAACCATCTAAAAGCATGGGGAGAAAGAATTTCTGTATAGTTCTGGAAAGAGATAAAGATCATTCAACCCCCCTAATCTGGCCTCCAGTCTCCTCTGAGTGGATACAAACTGAGACGCAAAGCAGTTCATTTGACAAAAACAGTTTTACTTCTTTACTTCTTGAATTGTCCTGTGCAGTGGGGTAAAAATGGCATCCTTTCGTGGAGATGAAAAAACAGGGGGAGACAGAAAGAGCAAGTGAGTGAATGGTAAGGAAGGAGGAAGAGCGAGCAAGTGAGCAGGAGGAAGGGAGAGACGGAGAAGATGGGAAAGAAAAGGATCTCCTCATACCTCCTTCGCAGGAGAAAGGATGAATCCTGGTCAGACTACTGAATTTCCACTTTGACAGTTACTTGGCTTATTATTTATTGCTGCAAATGAATGGCAGGAGCAAATCTCAATAGTAGTGATCTCAGTTGTTTTCCTACTACATTTTCTTTTTTCAAAATTTGACTTGGAAAAAAAAAAAGACCTAAACAAAGCATTCAGTGCCTGACAGTAATTAAATTTCTAAAATCTTCCCAGAAGTTTTAATACTGATACACAATTATATTAGCTGTCTGCCAGCAGCATTTAAAAGTCAAATAGAGACAGCAGCTTGTCTGAAGAGACACTCACCCTCCACTTACACCCAGTCACATACCCTCATGCTCTTTTAAAAAGCCCTAATGCTTACAGCTTTTGTGGCCTGCCCTGGAGGTTATGGAATTCAAATTAATTTAGGTTAAAGACTCTCATAAATAATTGCCCTGCCAAGCAATTCCCTTCTCCTAAATAATATTTTTGTATTTTCCTGCATTAAACATCACTACTAATTGCAGTGTTGGCCTGCTGTAAGGGGAACAGAAATGATCACTTCAGGTGGGAGATTCTGGTTTATTTAGTGCCTTCCAAATCATGACCAAAACCTGAAAATCCAGATATATTTGGAGACCAAAATATCTCAAGCACAGAGACAAAGGCATTGGTTCCAGGTCATCAAAGTGAATGTGCCACTCTATAAAATCATTTGACTATTTTTCCCCAGCTCTTGTCACCAACTAAAGGGCAACATAACCATTAGTCATGAAGTGCTGATCTTCTTACTACTTTTTCTTTTTGAATACCCTTTTTACATGTAATTTCGTTTGATGAAGAATAAGGCATGTATTCCCAACTGAAAAAGAAAATTATATTCTGAATTTGATCTATAAATTCATGATCTATTTGGTCTATGGGGAACTCATTGCTTGAATCTTCATACAGCAGTATCAGAAATATATATATTTCTGCTATAAATAGATTTGTAAATAGTAATTTTAGATTGATAGAATTTTGGTAAGGCTCCTGGTCCCTAAAAGATCACGCAGAGAAGTAAAGCAGCTATCCACGTTACAGAAGACAAGAATCTACTGGTACAAACCCAGGTAGAACGTACTTATTTTCCACGTGTATGCTCTTGCCAAATCTACATAGTGCATTTGTTGCAACTGCGAGTCAGTCTTCTATAACTTACTGTGCTTTAGGAATAGCACAAAAAAAGAAAATCACCCTGTTTATTGAACTACGTTGCACACTCATGATGTTTTAAAGAAATACTATATACTCTTGCTAACAACTGTATTGTGGAAATAAAGATAAAATAAAAATATTTCCTCTGATACTTCACACATACTATTTTAAAAATCATATACAAAACCCTTAAAATACCCTCTTATCTCTTAGATTTGTAATAGAAGTAATACTGTAGAGTAGAATCAAACGTATGTTTTCAAAAGCCTACTTCATTTTTTCTGTTATTCAAAGGGATAAGCAGATATAGTTATCTGTGGCCTTCAGGTAAAAATAATTGCTCATAATAAAATACTGGATGTATTTTTAACAAAAATGCATCGAATGTAACAGTATAAAATGCGTAAAACACACATAACACAACATAATACAACAGCAAATAATCAACAGATGCAATCTGCAAAGCCAACATGTATAAAGCACAAGAATACACAAGGCTGGAGCTGATTTTTGCACCTGGATGTTACCATAATGGAAAGATCAGCAGATCAGAAGCACAGCAAATAATGGCATGATACATGCAATGGAAAGACTGGAAGAAGCAAGCCACTGCAGACAGACTTGTATGGTAGTTAATGTATGAAAAAGCTTACTTCATTTAGAAAGCTCACTAATTGGTCTACCGTTAAATAATCAGTTTTGTCTCCATTGCTGAAAAGGAATTTATTAGAGAATGTAAGTTTTCATATATGATGCTACAGTAGGTATGATTTACATGTTGACATTGTCAATACTTTTAAAACCTTCTACTTTTCTACCTGAAATAATTCTATAATCTCAAAACTAACAGTCACAGAAAACGAACTAACTGTGTATGCTTGGCACAGTATATCTCCTATACTTGCCATAACTTAGCAGACATTACTTCGTAAAACAACATGTAAGTCCTCCAGCTGAGAATAAATCGAAGGAAGAAACTTTTAAAATTTAAAATTTCTTATTTAGTTAGTTCACATATGTGTTAATCACCTAAAGGAGCAAGTTTAAATTACAGTAGTTAGTAAAGCTAATGCAAAATAAATTAAAAAAAAAGTTCCAGGTGCTTCCTCTAACTCATGTAAAAGTTGCTCTAAATCCAGAGTGAACTTTTACATTAACAATCTGATAGGGAAGGAAGGGGAAAAACATAGACTTAAGTTTGTCTTAAAATACTGCTGATGCTACTAGGATTCAAGGTTAGATAATCTTTACAGCATTCCATCACTATTAGAAATGGACTAAAATTACAGTAAAATTAGTTTAAAGCAAGATTATATTAAATTTGAACTTACATCTTCTTAAAGAGGTCCTCTATGTCAGTTCGGGGACATATCTTTTGGGTGAGCTCATAAAATTTCTCATAAGTAAATGCTGCAGGCTCAATTTCATCATTCTGCAACAAAACGCAAAGGTACATTTATTCAGCAAAAGATTACTTATATGCTCTTTTCCTAAGAGCATATCTAACTTCAGAAAAAGCAACCAAGTACTGTTGCTCTTGGTACTGTTTTAGCTCTTCACCCAGTATATATTTACTTTACCTAGTTTATTTTGTATTTTGTGCAAGAAGTTCTCAATTCATCTTTATCACAGATCTGTCAGAAGTTCTTATGTTCTGACCTCATAGTAACATTAATTCTACATAAACACAGAACTGGAGCCCAGTGTTTATTTCTCTAATGAAGCTTAAAAAAACCCTGAAGAGTCCAAAATAGTATATGAACTTAAGATAATACTTATACTGAAGCCAAGGCACTTCAAGAAAAAGTCTCAGGTTTGGTGAAACGGTTTTAAATAGCAAAGCAGCTCTCATATAGGGATGCATAAAATTTCCACGAGACGGAATGCACAACTAATACATTCTGTATCACGCTCTTCTTTGGCTGAACAAGATGAGCACTGCACCAATGAGGAAAAAAATTCATCCTTGGTGTCAGGCAATGCTGCTGCTGGGGATCCACATTTTTCTACACTCCCTCTCCCCAGCTGGAGACAGCGAGCTGCTGAGCCTGCAGGGCTGACTCTCATCAGCCATGACAAGTGCTAAGCCAAGGACTATGGGCTGGAGTTCTCCAAAATGAAAGAAGGGAGACTTGGCAGGGAGTGAAAGTGAAGAAACCAACTATGACTGTCGCCAGTTGTCACCTCTCTGGGGCTGCTGGCAGGGGCTCCTGCTGCAAGCAGGACAGAGCTGGACAGCAGTTCTTCAATGGAAGGGAGCAAAGAGCAGGAGGAATCCAAGAAATGCGACTGAGAGGGCAGCATGCAACAATATTCTGCAATCATGTACTTTGTATAAATGCATGGGGGGAGCAGTTACTACAGAAAAGATGTCTCATTTAAGAGGTTTAAGGACCACGATGTCAAAGATTTAATCACATTTTGATTTTAGTAAACAACTTACAGTGATGAATAATCTACTTAGGAACAATAGGCATGTTTTTGCGTGATGCATGTGACTTCGATCACAGATATGAATATGAATCATTCATCAGTTTATTAGTATACAAAGAAGTTATTCAAAATTGCCAAATACCTTTCCACTGGGAAGACCTAATTCCTTAAGGGCCTGAAAGATCACTTTTTCTGTTTTACCTGATGCAAAGGTTCTGGTAATGCTAAAACAAAAAAAAGAGTAGGGAAAAAAGGAAGAATGTTAGTCACTTTTTAAACAATCAGTTCTCTCTCTGCCTCTTGCTTTTTACTGCCGACATATTCCTCTGACTTCATCTGATGAATGTAAGCATCTTCCAAGTAACAGCGCAGCTGAAAAAGTGCTCTAAGCTTCACAGAGCAGCAGTGCTCTGTCTGCAATCTATCCATTAGAAAATATATCAAAATAACGAACTGCAAAAAAAACAAAAGGTGGGGTTTTTTTTTGTTTTTATTTTTTCCCCAATATACTGGGATATGGAGCTGTGCAAAGCATTATTCTTTTGAATCTTTTCACCTCCATACATAGATAAATGACTGTGATTCTACAAGTGAGGAGACTCATGTCTCCAGGTACTTCTGGTTGTAGTGATTTCCCTTCCTTTCCAAGCATTAACCTACGTCTCCCACATCACCCGTAAGGTAGACCTGAACCATTCCCAGTGGCATGTTTCTTCCTCTTTCCTTTTCAAGTAGTCTCTGCTAGCAAGAGACACTTCCGGCTATGCCAAATCTCATTCCCTGCTCCTGCACCAGCTGCAGTGTTCACTCCTCCCTTCAAATGCTCCCTTGCCTTATAGGCATTATGAATATCCTTGTTCTATACATACTGTGCGTTTAAGCAGGTTTCCACCAAACTGATTAACATCCACTTGCTTCCACAAAACAGGAGTGATTTTATGCATGAGTCTGACAAACTGGTTTCACTTGAAATGAAATAAATCCAATTAAAGTTTAGCTATTTGGTATGATTAATGTGAAAACATTTCGTCTATTTCTGTTTCCATTTGAGACGTGTTTGAATAACCTCTAACTCTGGAAAAGTATATCCAAACTTGACAGCTCTCCCTCCTTCTTTCCCGGGTCTAAGCTAAAAAGATGCATCCCACAACCCCTTGATATTGATGTCTCAGTCTGGAGAGGAAAACTGAGGTCTGTATCCAGTATCTATTTCTAATGCTAAGAAAAACTGTACAGTGGGAAAGGCTCTACAGTTGCCTGATGAGAATATGTTGCTCTTTATCATCAATTGAGACAATTGTTTGCTGAGACTTTTTGTTAGTCTCACGCATACTAAATAATTTCACAAGGTGAAAGATGTGAAACAAACAGTTGCTGTTCTTTGTTGCCATAGCAATTCACAGTTGTTCTACTCTGCAGAACACTCTAAGACTCCTATGTAAATATTTTCATACTAATAAAATGAAAATCAGGAAGCCAAAGATCTAAATGATAAAATATTTTAATGTACCTTGGCCAATTTTTTTTTTTTTTTTTGCAAGGTTCTTTCTTACAACAGTTAGATTTCTATGTCCCTATGTAGGCACAGAAATGAGTTATTTGACTTTCAAAGCTGGTAAGTACTGTGATGTTTTCACTAAATTATAGACTAACTTTAGGCACCTGCTTCTTAAAAAAAATCTCAAGCAGCTATTTTTCTACTAATTCTAAGACACAGAATAATGTGAGCTCTACAATTTATGTCCCCAGCCCTGTAAAAATTCTATGCCTGTTCTAATGAATCAGGCCCCAATAGTAAATATCACATCAAATGCGTATTATTGGCATAAGTAATTAATCAGAAACTGAGAGCCAAGATTCCATAGTTGCAGAAAACTTATTTTTGATATCAAACTTTTTTTTTTACTTCACCAAAGATGACAGCAAACATAGCAATAATTTGTAATGAGAGCAATCTAGAAACAAGTACATGAATCAAAAAAAGTTTAAAAGTATAGCATGACACTTTCATTTTGCTAAGGATACTGTGAATAAAACTATTTTTTCTTCTATCTGAAGAGCATCCTAGCATATTTACATTCATCTTTTTGTACACCTTGGAAAAAAAANTCGATTCAATTACTTGGTTACTTCAAATATTTACCACTTTCAAATCATTACTTCAAATTTCAAGCCAACACACAGACTGTTCAAAACAATCACTTATTCTGGCTCCACCGAATTTATCAGTTTGGCTAAAACTTGAAGTACCACCATGTACACTGTACGAAAAATTATCTAAAACTATGACTTCCAACCATCATTTAACTGTAGAAACAGACATTTATTCCAGGCACTCTGGAGTAATCGATAGAAAGCTTATTTACTAATAATGTGTAATTTCAAATTAACTTAATTAAACCAGTGAAAAACAGATTTAATCCTTGCATCTTTTTTTTTTTTTTTAAATATCTTCATAGTTAGACGCTAAGTTATCTCAAACCCTTTTAAATGTAGTCAGTCATACAACGGAGGAGCATAGGCTGAGCTAAGTTAGTTCATTTCTAAGCAGGTTTTATCTGAACAGGCGCAACCTATACACGTAGAAAACCTGTTTTCTGCCAACAGAAAGCTGCAGAAACTGAGGAGATTTTTTATGTTAGCAAACACTGACCTTTTTAGTCATCATTTATAGTAGTCTTAAAATCTGAAAATGCAAAATATCTTAACTAGTGCTCTCCTAAGGTTTCTGCACTACTACCTACCGATATTTCTTCTCTCTCTAACACATTACCCTTGATAGTAATAGATATATGCCACAGAGTAGCTTAAAATCCGAAAGTAGTTGAGAATTTTCATGACCTTTTAACCCCAACAGTACTAACAAGGAGTCAGGAATATTTATACCATTTACCACTGACAGCCTAAGGATTTTCACCTTCTCAAGGCTTGTCACTCTCTATGCCCATATGTTAGCTGCAACAATCTGTACTAAACCTACAAAGAAATGCAGAGAACTCTGATTTCCCAGGCGAGATTTTTTTTTCCTCAGGATTTTACTTCATTTCTGTGTAAAAGTGAACTAAAGGTGATCTTGTGATACACATTCCTACAGCTAAACAGATCTGCTGGATCTTCTTTTTCTGAGAGAACAACCTTGCTATCTGCATTTCCAGAGCTACAGCTATTGCTGCAGGGGGTCCCTGAGTAGCAGGAGGACGTAGATGTTGGACAGACCATGGCTGACTAGAAGACACTGAATTTAAAAAGAGGTAGGTATGTGGGAAGGACTGACCACAGCAATCTGGAGGTCTGTTGAATGAGAAGATCTGTGGTTTAAATCAGTGGAAAGAGTTCCACTGGGGGGAGGCTTGGGTAAACAATGTGAAACTCAGTGCATGGTACATAACATAAGCATTCTTCCCACACTTCCCAGTGCTTCTTGGCTTGCCTTCCTCACCCACATACCTTTCTCCTCATGTATCTAGTTCCTTCTATTCCGTTTTCTCTCTCCACACACTTCATCTTCACTAAATGCTTGCGGGATGAGGAGGGGTTGCCTAGTGCTGGGTGCCTGTGTCTCATTTCATAGTAAGTAGGTGCTGCTGGATCAGGCCACTTTCATAATCTCAACTGTCCTCCATCAAGACACTGTTGCAGAAGGGAGGACAGAGCTCTGGTTCACCCTTTTTTCCAAGATAGCTCTACAGAGCAGTCTGATTTTTCGCCTTCATTCTCATTCCTCTGGCGTCTCACTGACATCTTTCCTATTCATTCCAGCCGGTGATACAGTGCTTACTGGATGAGCCCAAAAAGGTTGCCACATTTTACCCACAACAATGTAATGAATTCCTTGAAGATACAAAGATTCAGTTTCTCTCTGCACAGCATGCAATAGTAGATCCTTTACAAATTTACACTGCAAACCACTTTTGCAAGAAATTAAGCTGCTAGAGACCAATTCGTGTCAACCTAGCATTCTTGGAACTGGAAACACTTAAGAACCTCAGAACCATTTAAGCCCTCCAAAATCCAAACTATAAATCTCACAGGATGATTTAATACACTGGAGCCAGTGGACTGGACTCTCTTCAGCAATATGTGGCCTTGTCTGCATAAGCAAATTTGTCTGCTGTAGCAGAGTGAACTTGTGCCTCCCTAAATGCAAGGTAAAATATTTCAAGGTAGAAACAGTTTCAGACAAGCTAGCACACTATTAATTCAATTCTGAGAAATAAAGCTCTGTGTTCAAACACAGACATAAAGCTCTGATGTCTTGAAAATGCATTTGCTCCTCTAGTACCGTTCCCTCATCTTTACTTTTCAGCTGATATTACTCATGGGACCTCTGCACAGGAGATGCCTCATGGCAGTTCAGTTCAAGTTGAAGAATAAGCAGGAGCTTAGCAATGTGAAAGCTGAAAAATTAATACACTGAAGCAGCCTTAACACTGTCAAGGTGCCACTTGAATCATGAAACTAAAGAAACCTGGAGAGCAGCATGGCAGACCCTCTCTCTTTTTGCGGATTCTATAGATGCATAATCCTCTCTTTCTCCCCTGGAAAAAAAACCTGTAAGGCTTATCTTACAAAGTCCTTCTTATTGTTCCTTTTTGTGGGTTCCTCCTTCTGAAAAAACAGCATGCCCTGAAAGTGGGGTTTTTACATACTGGATGACAAGGAAAGAAGCTCAATATATTGGCAAGAACATCTAGAGCAGGGCGGGGAGAATTATTTGCCCAGCCAGAGGACTGAAAATCAGTAACTAGAAATAGTTACTAAATAGACAACAACTAACCCAATGATTCATTTATAATGTGAAGAAAACTAAATATTATCTTGGGGGTTCCTATAAAAGCAGAAATAATTTTGGCAGAGCTATTTCTGTCTCTTCTACAAGGAACTACATTTTACAATGTACCTCTTTGTCCTCTGTTTAACTGGCCAGCAAGTTTGTATGGTTCTTTTGATAAGTATTTTATGAAAAACCCATCCCAGAGTCTGAGAAGTTTTAAGTTGAGAAAACTGATGCTCTTAGCTTTCAGTGACTTTGAAAACAATTACAAGCACTCATATCTTCTTTAGAACGGAGTAAGAGAAAAACTATTAGGCTATAAGAAGTCCTCCCTAGTTTACCAAGGAGGTATGGAACTCGGCTCAGTATATCTAGTTCTTAGCTTGTTTTTACATATGTATTAGACAGTGACAAAATTGGTATTGTATTTTATTACTAAGCCATAACATTTTTATTAACATTATACAACCAGTACTTGATAAAAACTTGAATGCCCAACTGTGCTTACCTCCGAACTGGAATTTTCCCATTTGTATTTGTTAGAAAGGCCAGCTTCATCCAGCTGAAATTAAGAAAGAAATATTTTTAAAATAGTATTTGTTAAAGTTGGGATACTTATATTAAGCTTAAGATTACTGACATCCCTGTGAAATTAGTATAAACAGCCAATTGTTTGGTAATAAAAAATATTCCTCTGTAGTCTTCTAGTGCTTGAGGCAGAGCAGCTCTTTAACTGTAAAGGTAAAAAGCAGCCCAAAAGAATCAGCACATGAGTTGACAGGAGTTTGAAAAGAAGAAAGGCTCATGGGACTCTGTTTCCATATACACCACTGAAAGAACAATCCAGATAATAAATAAAGCATACAATATCAATAAATGAAATGATCAGTTATAAATTCTCTTATAATTTCTTTTGGGCAGGTACCAGATATAGACCTTGAGAACTCTTCTGATCACAAAGAAAGACAAATGCTAAACTAATTTAACACCATTTTTATTACACTTTATTTTTAAAAATTAAAAAAAAAATGCAGGAAGGAAATGACAAGGCTAGAAAAGTAAAGGAGAAAGGGTAGGAAAGAAGGTAACTTACTGTTTCTTGAGACATGTCATTGGACTGACATTGTTAGCTCTAAAGTTATGTATGATGGATCCAAGTCCTTCTACCCATTGCTGAAAAACATGAAAATACAGAAGCATCAAATTAGGGAAACTGAAAAGTGAAGACATCGGAAAGTTCATCTTGGCAGAAGGCTCTTCTTCCTTGCAGCTATGGATAATGTTATTACTCTGAGTTAAGGAAAAGAACCTGCCCACTTCACAGCCTATAACACGACGATAAAGTCCAGCCGCATTTTACCGATTAATATGTTATCCTTCACTAAACAAAGTGATTGTGCTTTCCATTCTTCCAAGTACCACAGGCAGCATCTGCGGTGCTATTAAAACAGTTTACTGCCAGCAAAGGAAAGCAGTCTATTGATTGATTTATTAAGCTTTCTATTTATAGCCTGTATAAATATATGCCTCCCTTTCAGTTGCTGCTGGCAATATTAGCTTTTACTAAGCAACATTATACAATATGTGATGACATATTTAATAGGTCCAATGTTAGAAAAGGAATGAAACAAAATATAAGCTAGAGCATACCACAGGGAGGTACAACAATTGCTGTCTGATGCTGACCTCATCTAACACCCTGTTACATATTCAGTCCTGCTTTCATTCTGGCTTTCATCCTTAAAAAGCAAAACATTCCAGTAATCACTGGGACAACTTTCAGCCAACAGCAGCATTACAGCACTTATGTAATTCCTTTTCATGAATCTATTTTTCTACTATAGCTTGTACCTAGACTTAGTAGGGCTTTATAGAGGAAGCTTAAGGATTAGACCTTAACATGAACTCTCATTGATTTCAGTGAGAATCCTGGCAGGATAAAGCTATAGGAAGGGAAAAAATGATAGCATTATAGGCCAAGTTTGATCTCAATTATGCCATTGTAATGCTAGGATTACTCAACAGATAAATTACACTGGTGGAACTAAGACAGGATTTGGTCCACTGCTTAATATCAACCTTATGAATAAAGCTTCTTGCTTCCGGCCAAATTCTGTGCATGCTGCTCGAACTGACTTGGGCGGGATCCAGAATTTGACACTTATAAACAAATGCAGATGAATATATTTTTATTTTCATGAATGAGTGCTGTACATCTGCAAATCAGATGAAAAAAATCAGCATTTATATAGGAGCAATACTAATGTCTTTGGAAAACGGCATATTGTGAACTACATGTAGTTCATCCCCAATGGCTAAAATAATGCAAAAAAAAGTCTAAGTTGTCAAGTCAGCAAACAAACACACTTAAGCAGACCCCTGCACTTGTGACACACTACAAACACATCACAAACTTCTTTTTAAACAACAAATTGTTATCAGACTCCCTTAAAATGAACTTTATAAATCTATTTGGCTTTGGAAAAATCCGCCACTTATTAAGACACTTATTAATACTTATATATTCCTTTTCAAATTATTCTTTTTAGGAAGCACTGCATAAAAATATGCATACAAATAGATTAAGTGTGTATCTGAGAATCATGTGAAAATAAAAGTCTGACTTAAGAGAAACGCATAGCATGTGGGGTTTTCTCAGGTGTGTTTTTATGCATTTCAAGCATTCTTCTTGTTATAATTCACAGAATTATGTACTTTTGATTTTGTTATCACGTCTGAAATACACAAGATATTGCATAAAGACAGACTTCCTGGAGCAAGGGGACATTACACAACCAAGCAGCCAGTCCAGCAGACAGACAACAAGGCAGTGAGGTAATGCAAGGGGGCACTCCATCAGTTACTCTTCTCTCTGAGCACTGCTCTTTCTCTCTCTTTCCCTGTAACATTTGCTCTGCCCTTGCTGTCTCACTGTGCCCTAATAGCCCAACTTACCCTATACTTTTCAAGCTTAGTGAGTCCCTGCCAGGGCAAAAGACAGTCATCTCCCCACCACTCACAACTCCCAGGCAAGCACGACATGGTGTCACTTCCAAAACAGCTTCCAAACTTGTGCTTAAAAACAACCCACCAGTCTGCCCTCCCATTTCTCTTTTCCCAGCTTCATGAATAAGAGGACTTAGCAGTCATACTGTGGATGTGCTGTCTCTATAAAGAAAGTAAGGTTCATGGGGAGAGAGAATTTTTTTTTTTTTTTTTAAATTAAAACTGATATAATTGGAAGCCATTGACAGACTTAGGGAACACTTATCTTTTCCTACAAATGTTCCCTCACCTAAGACGATACAGGAAGACTGCTTGCGATAAGTCCAGGATAAATGCCTGAACAAGTCTCATATATATTTCAATTGCCTGGAACTGTGGAAATTTGATTCTGGTTTATCAATTATTTTATTTATTTAACAAATTAGAGTAAAATGTCACTTTACTGCTACATTAACACTGTCATATAAAAATTTATCTAGTCCCTTACAAGCAGCTCAGCCTTTTAACACTGACCCAGAAAGTAAAATGGCATATACACTGCAAATAAACAATCAAAAAAAGCCTGCAAAACTTAGTTAAGCAAAATGTGTGTTGTCCGTCTTTCAAAAAAACCATTTATTTCTGGTAAAAAAAAAAAATGTCAGCGCAGTACTGCCAATGTCACCATTTCAACAGGAAAAACACACACATCCATTCTGATTTGAAGACAACAGACTGCAACTACACCAGATATAACAAAATTTAACATTTAGCAGTACGGTTACTCAGCATTCATTTCCAAAGTTACTTCTATATGTCAAGAACAGCTGCCAAAAAGGAACACTGCTAGAAAAAAGTAGGTACAGTGAGAAGTTTATTGAAGAAGCACTCTCTGCTTTTGCTGGAGTACTCAAATGCTTTTGAGGTGCTTAGTGACCTTGCATTAGCTGAGGTTCATTGATGAAACACAGGCAGCAGTGGCAGGGTGTACAGATAAGTTTGACCTCTCAGCTTTCTTTTAGCCATCAACCTTTCATTTAGGAGTATTTAAAAGGGCAAAAATTGTGAAGGGCTAAAAACTACTGTAATTTACAGCTCATGCAATTCCAGACAAGGTCAGTATCATCCAGACCTCTTGAGGTGATTTTACCTTCACCTCTTCATTGAAGTCTCTCCAGAGTTGCACTCTGCTTAATTCAAGCAGTAGGAAAGCCAGGGAGGCAAGGAGGCATTCCTCTGATTTCGGTATTCAGTACCTGTGACTGGCTGTCGGAGTCAAGAGCTTGATAGCTTGAAGTTTCAGGAAACCCATGGAGAACAGAACCATGCTTCTCGTTTCTTATCAAGAGGTGGCCTGGCAGGATTCCCTGGTATTTTGCCCTCATCCATCAATATTGTGACCAGCAGATGTCCCTCTTCTCTCAACGCAGATGTCTCAGAAATCATTTCTGTTCTACGAAAATTACCATGCCTCTAAAGCATGAGACAGGAAAAGCCAGGGCACTAGACTAGTGATAGTGCAAAAGCCATCCCCTACCTGATCAACTCGAGCACAGATTTGTCAGATATTGCTACAAAAATTCTGTTACAAAAATAAAAGGGCCTCTTCTTACTTCAGGTATTTCATCTGTAAAGCCAAGGCTCACACAAACGCTCTGTATTATGAGTTGCCCAATGTGTCCAGATTGCTTACCACCCTTCAACAAAGCTGTCCACCCTGGAATGACGTTTCCAGCATTGGAGAAGTCTACTCTAAAAGCATCTGGAAAACTCACTTTGGCTGCTTCTTTACACAGGTTCAGACAAACATAGTGTAAATTTACACAGTGAAATAGATAGACCTCCTGGCTACAGAGAACCAGGGCTGAAGTTTTCAGCTTACTGATAATTCTGCAGCCAAGAAAGAACATGAAAAAGCAGAAAGGCAAGCACATTGAAAACACAGACATTTAACTGCATGCTGGCCAGGATACGAAGGTTTCTCTAGAGAACATGGTATTACACACTTAGCACAGATCTACCTGAACATGTCAGCAGAAGTCATGTATTTAAGACGGTTACAGTTTAGAAATGTTTACCATGTAGGCTATGAGACATAAGCCGTATACTAACATAACTGGACACAGAGAGCCACAGTAGACTTGTAGAGTTTTGTTGAAGTACATTCTGCAGTTTTTTGAGAAAGACTTGCCTTGAAACATAGAAACAAACCAAAGCTATGGGAAAACAGAACCTTTCTGTAACATATCTGTGGGATATTCCTGTGGGAATCTTCTGCTACCCTCTAGTAGTCCTCCTCACAACATGATTTCAGCAAATAATTAATAGCTTGTTTCATGGAAAAAAAATAGGGTCAACTGAAACAGATTTTTTTTTTTTAAGTGAGAATAAGCCATATAGCAGAACAGCAACAAAAAAGATCAGTCTGAAGAGCTTCACCTTACCAAAACAATAGTGCTCCATTTGACCATTTTAAACAAACAAAGCAATTTAAAAATGAAAAACACTACTCCAACTAAAAAGCTGAGAAATTTAAGAACATCGAAATGAAACGCTTTCAAATGCAGTCATCTTCAATGCCAAATATTATTAGTTGGATAATATTGCTGGCATTTTGCCTATATGCTGTTTTTTAGCATGAGTAACAAAGTATTCCAGTATGTGCTATTCATTCTGGTGCCTCGGAGGTTATCCATCAATGTGTGATTCAATGTCTCAGCAAAACAATTGTAGAAAACATCCATTTTCTACCAAGTCCAGCTATGCCAGTGTAAAAGATTACTCCCCTCTCCTTCCCTCTCTGCCTGCCATCCCAACCTACCATCAGCAGAAGGGTGTGCGTAGCACTTCCCTGAGTAAGGTTATCTCAAACATTGGTGTGAGCTTCACCCCTAAATAGGTAATTCACTTTCTTGAAGTGAATTAGGAGCGTTCACACAAACTCCTCTACGAGCAGGGCAGTGGGAACAGTACTTTCTGGCAGAGATGGTCCTTCCCAGCAGCACAGCCGAATCTGGGGAAGAATGACTGTCATTACAAACTTACTCCTTTATTAAAGAATATAAAAAGAGCGGACTTGACTTAGGATAATCTTTGAAGTTAAAATCCTCAGTGCATTGCCAAAGTGGATGAACAAAGAGGACAGAAAGTCCAGGTTTTGGGTTGTTAAACTTCGACAGCTTCACTGGACTTTTGCCAACTTTGGATAGGCAGCCTATAGCCACAGTGCCTTCACATCAGTACTACATTGCTTGGGCACTAACAAAATGTGCCTCCAAATACTCACTGGCCCTTTCAAATGTCCTAGATTGGGGAAAGCAGATTATCAGATTACTAGGTCACATGAAGTCCATTTAGGAAGAAAAAAATGCACACATGCACACACCTCATGTGCATTTTAATTTTAGCTCACAATAATTTATACAACCTGATTTAATCAGGATTCCAAACATTACATTTTAAATTCCACCTTTCAGAGTGACTCTATACTACCACACTGAAGTTGCTTTAGGAGTGGACCTTGACAGCTGCTTGCAATCAGAGACAGAGTACACCCTATTTTGTCGTTGTTTTGTTTAAGAGTGGAAATGAAAACCAATTTCTCAGCTAAAGACACCAATAAAATTTAAGTAGATAGAATGTAAATACCAGAGTTGGAGCTTGGAGACAAGTGGGGAGATAATAAACACACTCCTTTTGTTGGAATAGTTATACTTGGAGCTCAGCGATGACTTGGCCAGACCTGCTGAGCACATCACCACAAGAGGCAGAGGAACGCAGGGCTGCCCCAGTACAGAGATGAGGACAGATCGCTACAGACAGCCTGTGATGAGCCCTGCCTGGAGAGAAGGGTTAACTGCTGCCCACAGCAGGAAGCAGGCCCATGCATCTCACAGCATCCCTGCTCACCTGCAACAGTCACAGCACTCCTAAGGGACTGTCCCTACACCCTGCTACTCTGTCCTAGCCACCTGGTAGAATCTGCTTCCCACTGATCCTGCTCCTTATGGCATGGGTAGCCTGAAGAAGGCAGAACTCACATTTATTTTCTTCTTTGCCATGGTTACTCAGTTCCATTTACAATTCAGCTTTCAATGAGTAACAATTAATACTTTCAAATGAGACACGAAGTATCTACAGAAGCAGAGTATCTTTTTGCCCTCTTTTTGTCACCCTAAAATAAAGGTTCCGAGCTTTTGTATTTGGATCTGTCACCAAATTCCCTCGTTTTAAAGTATCCCAATCAGGTGCCAACCAATCCTGACCTTGGTTTATCTGAGGAAGGGCCAAAACTTCTGCAGCAAGTAACGCTCGTTTTCCTCACAACAACAGGGGAAAACGGCAAATAACTATAGATGTATCCCTTACCCACATCTGGGCTGTTTAAGCTACAGTCATCACCCCTTTTTCTCCAAACTCTTGTCTCTGTCATTTCACAGCGGGGGCTTTCTTTTGAATGTGGATTATATCAAGGCCCATTTGAAACTGCAGTAGTAGCTGCACTGCTACCTAATGACATGGAAAGACTCACTACTTTTAGAGGAGATTTACTGTGTTCCAGAAGAAAGATGTTTTCTCATGAACAAAACAGTAAGAATGACGAAGGAACAGCTCTACGTGCACATAACTCCTCGAAAATTTTACTTCAGCACGGAGGTATAGTAGCAAGTTGATGCACTCATCATATATGAAAGCCCAACATAGTACAGGCAAAACTAATTCCTGTAGGTCCGCATCCCCAGCTTTAGTTGCAACTTAGAAAGCTCTACATTGCTTTTGGCTTGATCTACCTTACCATCTCCCTCTTGTCTCAAACATATTAGATCAGGTGGATCACCATTGTTGACAAGTTATGGATATATACTTTTTTTGGTGGAGAAACTCCCAAATGCCACAGTCTTACATCTGTGGGCCTCTCAGAATCCACCCACAAGCAGACTGCAGTATATGACATCATTTTTGATAAGCATGTTGGTGGTTAATGAAGCAGTACATATTTTAGACAGTATAATCAGCTCACCTATTGTGACAGTCTGTAATTCGTCAACATAATCCTCACAAACCAATTAGTCTAGTATAGTTTACAGATATTGAAGATGGCTATCAAACTTAACTATGCCTTTTTTTTTTTTTTCTCCCCAGAATAAATCAGAGACATTGCGGGGTTAAGTATAAAAGTGAAGGCTGCAAGAATCTCTTTCTTTGCCTCTCAAATGCTTGCCAAACACAACGGGGACACATTATTTCCCTGAGAGCCTGCTGAAAGTACACACAGTAAAATCAATTTAGTGAATCCATGTAAGTTATACAAAATGTCTCCTTTCATGGAGTTTATTCAGTACTCCCAGTGTTTAAAGATATATGGATCCAAGCAAGGAAAAATCAACTGGGTCTGCCAAGGCATTTAATGATGCTGCATTCAACAAACAGACACTCAGTTTTAGAAGAGGCGATTTAGCAGGTGTGTTACTCATCACTATTCAGTATGTATCTCAGAGGCAAAACAGTGTATAATACACCATAAGTATAGACTATCAGCAGAGAAAAGGAAAAAATGTGAATTTTTAAAGTCCTTTGAATCTCTGGATCAAAACTATTAACAGTACTCTGGATCAAGTTTCTCAGAACAGTTTAGAGCAGACAGATCGAGCACCAGGCCCTGGTGGAGCCACGGGACTTGCACTGTGAACTGCAATCTTTAACTCTCGGGAAAGATGACGTGTAAAAAAGCACCATTGTTTTCTTAAGACTGTTCCACATAAACGGGAAACAGAAAAGAACCTGGGTACACTGGAATCCCCTTAACTGTGCAGAATTTTCTTTCCTGCTTTTGTCTTTTTAAATAATATGAACAACATGATACAATTAGGTTATCGCTGAACAGAACTTTGGAGGGCTGAGCTCTACCCACCATGAAAATAAAGGTAATTGCACTTCCCTTCAGCATCACCACGTGTTACAAATACACTGGATAATCTCCACATAGTCTGCTGTGCAAGCCCCACACAGAGATGCTAAATAGTTAGGGGGAATGCTGTGTCCTATGTGTCTCTCTACTTCTGCTAAATTCCCATGCATGCAGAGGCTGATAAAGTCACTACTTCCTTTCACCATGGCACACAGACATTTTACAGAATGCTCCAAACGGATGTTTGTTGTCCTTTTGCAGAGTATGGCAGCAGACATTAAAACAGGTATTTCAGTCAGCCAAGCAGGCTAACTTACTTCAGAAAAACAATTGCGTACTGCTGAGGAGCTCTCCTTCTCTTCCTCCCACACACTGTTTAACTGTGAAATACCTTGGCTATTTCTGTGTTTTCCGCTACCATGAAAGTGAAGCTGATGTTCACCAGATCTGTGCCACTGCAAACACACACTATCCGTCCTTCCAACTCATTTTCTGATTTTCCAACAGCCTCAAGTGCAGTTAGTATTTTGGGATCCTGTTAAACAGAATAAATAGCTTGTTACATTTGCAATACCTTTGTTACGCAACGCACTATGGTAAAGATGCATTTCGATCTCAATATACATTAACACCTTTAAACCTTTGCCAATCACCTTAAATGAGTGCTTTCGCTTAGAATCTGTGTGTAAACCTAAAAAACAATATATTCTAACAATTATGAACATGAGCATGAAAGCTCAGACATAAATGTATTTGAAGTACTTCATTTAAGAAAGCTAAATTAGAAATTATGTATATTTCAGTCATGAAAAAAAGAAAAATGAATCACTCCAAGGAATGGAAATAGAGAAACAGTATTAATCTCTAAGTAAATTATTCCAGTCTAGTTAAGTCTGTAATTACTGAGAGTTATGATCTGTATGACATTTTGGCTGTTTCTTAATGATACATCTTACAAGCTTGTATCCCTGCTAAGGGTTAAGGGCTACAGATTTAATGGGCATAAAGAACAAATTACCTATGTAAAGACAGAGGTGAAGTCTGAAGCATATTGGTATGGTTGTCTGCACATGAAGCACGGGGATTGTCTGCATCACCACTTCTCATGCCCTTCTCTATGGGGGAAGCATTTTAGTTTATGGAGTCTCAAGAGAACCACTAAGAGATGGTTATCTACAGTTAACACAGAAATACTTCGCACTTGAAAGTGGAAATGCAGAGGTTTTAACAGATACCTTGCTTCACAACAAATTTTCTAAACTAAAGGTCTGGAGGAGAGGCCCAAATTTCATCTCAGAAAACTCTGCTTATGCTTTCTGAAGAATACCATTTAAAATATTTCCAAATTTTTGGGTTTCTATAGAAACCCTAGCTAGTCCTTCTGCTGATGTTCTTCAAAATTGTAGACAATGACCACTGACCCAGGGTACTGCTGCCTTCTCTGAGCATCTAACTGTATAAACAGGGATGCAAACAAAACTTCCTAGGCTTTATATCAATGAAACAAGAAGAAACAACAAATTTTAAACAGATAGGAACAAAATTTGCAATATGAAATTTTTTTCTCCCAGATTCCTAAAATATATATCACAACACAATGTTAGAAAAATAATTAAGAACTCCTAATACATATGTTTAATGTCTATTGGTAAGCTTTCACAGCATCCTGAAAGCTAAGCACTCGACAAAATGTAGCAGACCGGATTACAGAACCTTCCCAGTGCAATCACACCAAATCACTTGAGTTTAAAATTTAAAATTTTAGACTGTGATTGCAAAAGAAAAGCTGTGTTGGTACTTTTTAAAGAAATGAACTCCATTCTGCATTTCACCTTCAGTTTAAATATTCTTTGTTTAAAGGAAGAGTATAAACTAACTATAGAGTACCTTTGGTACAGCTCCAAAACGAACACTGTTGATTAGGGAACATTCTAATACCTGTCCTTCCTGAAAAGGCAAAAAAAAAAAAAAAAAAAAAAAAGTACAAGTTCAAAGGTCTGTTAGGAAGTGCAGCAAAAATAATGGAATTTATTTGCAGTCACTGTTAATTAACACCAAATAGTACATTTTCCTTTTATTTCTGTTAATTCCCTCTCAAGTACTTCACTTCTGTACATTCTGAAAGAACAGAACTAAGGCTACTTTTGTATATAAAGTAACACAATATTTTAGATTTTTAAAAACTAAGCAGAATATAAACCAAGTGCAATAATATGTAATATATATTCCTGACGTAACTGTAGTATACCTTTCCTTCACTTTTCCAGCTCAGAAAAAAGCCAAATTCATCCACTTGAAAGAGACAGTTGCTTTCAAAGACAAAAGATTCCTATACAAAAGAAAATACAGATCATTATTTTAGTCAGTTTGACAAATGTCATAGATTAATTTACTGCTCAAAAAATAAAAGATTGTTACATTTTTCCCCAAACACCTTCCTGGAGAATTTGCCATTCCTAAGCAATTAGAAATGAGCAGGGGAGCTTTTAAAAAACGATCATTTTTAGTGATTTGTCTTTTTGCCAACATTTGAAACACTAGGATGCACTTAATTAACATATTCATACTTCTCTTTGCAACCACAACATTTCTTTTCGGTTTAATAAAAGCAGTGATTTTTACCTCAAAAACCTTCATGAAACAGACCTTCAAAAATATTTATTGAAAACTGAATACTTCAAACTATGTAAAGGTTAAAATCATGTAATTGCCAATACTACCTTCAGGATCAAATGTCCACATTTTAACATTCAGAAATCGGGAAGCACTTTTCTGTTAGACTATGACAGTATATATGCTGCAAGTATTTTTTAGCCAGAGTATCTGGCAAGCAGAATTTGCAGGATATTGATTAGTAGAAGAAATGAAGAAAGGATATCATACCAGAGGGACTAGACAAGGCAAAATATCAGATTAGCTGAATTGAAAAAGAAATTTCCTCCACACACCTCCAGCCCCAATTAATGCATCATGAATTAAGTTAAAATGTAGGATAACACTGTGCAGAATCAATCATTTTTCAATAAAAGAGGATCCAGGACTTCCTTGCTTCCTTAATTGAAAACCAACAAGCATGTGTGCAGGCTACAGCACTGCTTACTGTTCCAGAGATCAATGCGTTGTTCTGCATTAAAGACTGAAGTACCTTTCTGATATGCTTTGTCTTCCCCTGAGTGTATAGCAAGAGCCAGCACATCAGAGGTGTTTTCAGAGTAAAAGGTCTTACATGCAGAACGATCTGAACTGAGGTGACTAAACAGGTAAAAACTCCAATGCCCTCAGTCCTTGGAGCACATTTTTAAGTCAGTAAGTCTTCCCAGGACAGACTTGTCTCACTGGGTAACTCTGAGGCAGCCCCCCAGCCCGACCTGGGAGGCAGGACTTCACAGGGCAGACACCACTGCCTTTTGGTGTATGCCATGGAACAATGGCATCGGGTGGGCCGAGGAATGCTCATATTCCAGTCAGGTCTTATCCTGACTTGACACTGGGCACAAAGACAAGCGAGTACCTGGATCCAGGGTTGGGTAATGTCTTTGAGCCCTCCTAGATGGACACAGCCAAAGAAGTTCTGCTGTCTTTGGGATAATTCTTCCTTTTCCCTGGACGCATTCGTTATTGAATGGCGTCTACCACTTGTGGGCAACCTTTTTTTTTTTGGCCTCAAATGAGATTTACAGAATTTAAGGACTGACACATTGTAGTTTTCCATCCAAGTAGCAAACAGCTATGTTAATTTTACAGGCAGGGGAACTGAGATAGAAAATAGGAAGTTGCTGAAGCTCAGTCTGAGCCAACACCACTACGCATGAGTTGCCAGCATGGACTGCTCTGCCCATCTTTCTCCACTATAGCTTTTATTTTCCTGCCTTCACCCTAATACTCATTCCTCATGAAAACTACTCATTGCCAGACACCTCAGATTTACTAGTTTTACAGCCCTTGGAGTCCTGCAATGTTTCAGATAAAAACATAGCTAGCTACCAATTTTCCAGAAAGATTACTCACACAATAAAAAGCAGGAAGTTTTTTTGTCATTTATTGTGTCCCCATCTATAAAAAAGATCTTGATATACCAAAAAATGTTGTTTTCACAAAGGTGTTTATGTATACTGCATTCTCATGTTGATGTCCCACCCTATCCTCCATTCTTTTCCCTAAGTTACTTTTTCCGCAATTTGTCTTCTTCGTACTGTAAAGAAAGAACCTACCATCAGACCATGTACATGTAACATGACTAGTAAGGTTCCTAATCACATCTGATTTTTTCTTCCCATACTCCGAGACAGTCCAGTTCTAGACTCAGACTCTTCAGCAGTCAAATATGATAATACTTTACTCAAAATATATTTCTGTCGTTTTGTATTCCTGCCAGTTAAGGGACTCCCTTATCAGCAAAATACGGATCAAGACACTGCTCCACATTACAATAACCCAGATTTTTCTAGCCACTCAATGAAACATGGGCACATAAAAGACCTTCCATGCTGTACTAAAGCTGTTCAGTCACCAGACCCTGGACCAGGATTCCTGAGACCCAGTTCTGCACTGACTTGCTGTATGACCTTAGTTCACTTACCATTTATCTTTCTCCCCACATGGTCTTTCTGTTAAGGTTGGGGAATTAAGTACAGAACCTCAATGAAAACAAGAAGGCCAGATTTGAAACTTTAATCCTGAAGACTGCAAGCCCTACAGTACAGGAATTGGATCTTGTTATGCTTGCATAGCATGCCTAAAGCAATAGTGTTTTTCTCTTAGGTAGGCTATCTACTTACTACCACAACACAAGTAAATCATAGCCTATGTATATCGTAAATCTGACAACATCAAACAGCTACACTATCTAGTGCTCACTGTTTACAGGCTACAGATCTTAACTTCTCAGTCACTGTTTTTTTTACAGCCCTTGATGATTCCTTGTAAAATTGCAGATGAAATATACAGTTAGTTACCCAAGTGAAAGCCTTTTGATGTTTCCAGAAGAGTCCCCTTCAATAAAACAAACCAGGTTTCCAACTGTACCATAGTAAACCTGGAGTGAACTGCAGCAGAACTTGCAGCAGGCAATGCAGATAGAGTATGTCTGGATGGACAGACAACACTCTGCTCTGAAGGTGGCAAGCAGGATCCCCCTTTCCATGGGGTTTTGGAAGGCAATAAATTCAGCTGCAAAGACCAAGACTTCCAGTTCTACCATTTAATCCCACATCTGCACAGCATTATCTGTTGGCTGGTCTTGCATGACTGCCTGCTGGGTACACCGTCCTACGGTACAAAAGAATTTCATTTCAAGACAACTCATTTTCCCTAACACTACACATCAAGGACCCATGTGCCTCACTGAGCATTCTTGATCCCACGACGAGATCTGAGCACTTGAACTCTTTCTTTTATCTGCTCATTCTCCGTTTCTCATCTAAGGTGCAAGTGAACAACCACGGGCTGTACCCCCTCCACTTGGATGCTCACAGACTGAATTTCTGGTACACCGTTTGGGGAAGCAAAAACAAAGCTTTTGGGAACCTACTTTCTAAGGCATTTGATGTCTACTAGTATCTTCTTAGTTTATCTGTTCCCAAAACTGAAAATACAAGGTAAAACAACTGTCCCCACCCTGGCAGTACTCATGATAAAAAATACCTTTTACCTACATTTCAAAAGGTAAAAGGAAAATCCTAATATCCCTGAAAGCACTCACTGAGATAACTACCTGTCCAAACAAGGTTAAAAACAGTCCCCGATAAAATTATTCTCACAGGTGTATCAATGCTGAATGTTAGGTAAATATCTCAGCCCTTTCTTTTGGCTGTCTGTGTAAAAGGTCCTGTTCTGCATTCCCTTAACAGATTTGGATTAAAGCACAGTTGAAACCGGGATCACAGTAATCATATTTCAGATAGATTACAGGTTGATTTTCTAAAGGAGATAAAAACCACTCCAGATCTCAAATTACGCATCTGAATCAGAACATATATGCTTTGTGTTCTATTACTTTGCTCTGTAACATGCAGGTCCCCAGTTTATGTATAAAAAGGATATAACCTTTCCCCCTCATCCTAATTCAATAAATGTACAAAAAATGGAGGGATGCTCTTTGTTCAGTAATGTGCTTTATGGATCTGCAAAGATGAGAGCTTTACGAACATTACAGATATTTTGATTCAAATCTCCCTTTCTCTTCCTCAGGGCTTACTGCAAATCGGTGGGATTAAATGTATTTTTGCTTTTAAAAGAAATAACAAAATCTGTATAGCAATGAAGTGTAATCATATTTCTTCCCCAAACACATTTCTGTAGTTATGTGAAAATTTGTGTACAATGAAAACAAAACTTGAAATTTTCTGAAACATCTACACATTTAAAAGAGAATAGGAAATGAAATACAACTGGCCTCTTACCTCTTCGTATCTATCAAACACAGCTCCATCTTGCATAAAAGAGGGAACTGGCTTCTGCCAGTTAAATTCATAAGGTTTTGCCATGATTATAGAAGAAAAACCTGAAATGGAATGAAAGAGCAGAGTTCAATTGCTATCTTTTAAAAGGAGTATTTCAAAGTCTAAACAGGAAAAATAGTGACTTTTAGCTTTTCCATTCACACAGGAATATTAAAAAGTCACAGTGCATTTCCAAATGACTTTTCCTCACAAGAATATTTCTGTTTCACAACTCAAACGAAAAACTATTATAAAATGTGTCAACTTAATTACTTGAAAAAACACTTGATGCTGTAACATTGCATATCTGTTAAACCACCTCTATAGTATAATGAGGCTGAGATTAACGCAGCCCTAGGTGACACAAAATATCACAAGTGATAATACACACCAGTAGTTCTTTACACAGAAAAACATCAGGTACTACAGATTTTTTTTTTTTCCCCTAAACACTCTAAATTGCATACTACATGGGCAAAACATTTTTTTCCCTCTGAGTTTTGTATTTCAAAATCCATTTATACTAAGTAAAGTTCTGGGTATTTGCAGTGATATTTTATACGTAACTCAAGGTACAGATAATATAAAGGTCCGAATTCACAAGGAAAAAATCTATTTAGGAATATAGAGCGTTAAATGAAACTAGCTAGTAGCATTGCTCATTTGTGCAAGTTTAGGAATGTGAATGAAAAAAACTGTTAATTTAGAATACTATACAGAAGTCATAACATACAGACCTTACGACAAAGCCTATCAAATTATTCAGCATCTTTTCCAACACCTTGGTGCTTTCTAGGTTATGTTGCTTTACAGCACAAAATGTCCCAACTACATACTCCGTGAAGTTTACTGCATCTGAAGTAAACAGCATCTGCATCGTGCCTGCTTACTAATGCCATCTTGGTTATTCCTTCACACACTAGACCAGAAGCTTTGCATGAGAGGGAATACACTTGGCAGCAGCCTGATAGGACTGACTCACAGATGTCAGCAAATCCATTCCATGAAACAGTATATTAAGACGAACAGAGCACACAGTCACAATAATCTCACCCCTCATGCTACTGCCTGTCTCACAGGTGAACACCACCTTACCCTGTTCTTGTGGGCTTGACCTAACCCTCCTCTGACAACTGCTCCAGATACTCTGCTCAGGAAAAGAGGTATTTATACAAAGTAAGAATAAAAGACTGCAGAGACTGACACAGGAGAAAGATGGGTCTTTCACAACAAAGCAACACAGCTGTTAGACCATAACAAATAAAGCCCATCCTACACAGGCAGACCATCTGAAGCCACACTGCTCCAAAAGCAAACTCAGTGCTGCAACTTGTAACTCAGTTTTCTGATTCCCTTTGCACCATGAAACAGCAGTCTTCACCAGCCCTTAACTTGGCACTGGTTAGCCTTACCTTTGCCAGGCAGACGTACAGAAAGGAGGAAATCGTCATCCCAAGGTCCTGCCCTTTCATCACACTTTCCTCCTTAGTCCTCACCACCTTGAAAGTGCTGCTATTGGAAAGTGTCAGTGAAACTCCCCGC
Source organism: Chauna torquata (assembly GCA_013399475.1). Classification (NCBI taxonomy): domain Eukaryota; kingdom Metazoa; phylum Chordata; class Aves; order Anseriformes; family Anhimidae; genus Chauna; species Chauna torquata. The sequence continues at coordinate 803,448 of VXAL01004229.1, forward strand.
CTTCAAAGTGAGGCTTAACCCAGGATAAAGACATTGCTTCTCCCCCCCACTGCATTTGAAACAAGGTTCAACAAGTTGTGGAAGGTCAGAAACACCTAACAATTTCAGGAAGCAGGAAGCAAATCCTGGGGAAAAGATCTCTCTATGCTTGCCTTAGTCTTACTTTCATCTACTACTGACCATCTCTAGCAACACGATACAGGGCTAAGTGTAACCAGCACAATTCTTACTCTGTTATAGCGCAGGCACCTAGCCCAAACAAAGTTTGTCTAAGTGAGCAGAACAAAAAGCATACATAAAATTAAAGGGAAAGCATGATGGTCTGCGTAATCTATGCTATGCAAACCATCTTTGTAGTGTTTACTTACGCCAAAACTCTGAATAGCAAACTAAAATATTACCGATTAGGTAACAATGCTTCCATGATGTTCTTAGACTGAAATGTCTATTTTGACTGAACTTTAAACCCAGAATATATACAAGTGTTTAAAAAAAATTAAGAATTTTGCAGTACCCTTCTTCTTTGTCATGTTCTCATTCTCAAACATGTTCTAGCAAGAAAAAAAGAAAACAACAAAAGGACTCAGATGATACTATTAAAGGACTCTGTCCAACACTGGCTTTAAGAAGAGTTACTTTTGACAGTATTATATTGAAAAAATTATCCCTACTTTTAAAAAATGCAAAATGCATCTTGATGCTGCCTGTGTCTTCATCTCCTACCCTTTATTGGTCATTGACATACAAATGTCAAGGATACATCGCATGTTTCCAAAGCCCTGTAAGTTACACGAATTCATTCTCTGTAACTACTAAAAATATGATTTGACAGTAGTATACAACACCATTAAGTGTTCCCTTCTGTTGAAATACTCATCCATACTATTTTATTTTTTTTAAATGAAGAGATGCTTTGAACAAAATAGAGCACAAAGAACTAGGACCAAGAAGTGATCAGCTACATTTATTACCCTACAAAAAGCCTTACCCCCCGGCCCCCAGCCCTATGCATTTGGTTCTTACCACTCTGTAAAAGAGCAGTAATATCTCCCTCGTGAGGACTGCAATGTTTTGAGATCCTTTCAGGGAACGTGTCAAATTACTGAATTTTTATGATTATTTAAAATACAGTATAATTTTAGGTTCTCTTCCAGTTTAGGTCAGCACAGAGCTGCTTTTTTCCTCATTCCATGGAGAAAACTGCATAATAGGACAGACTTGCCATTGCAGTAGCATGACAGTGTCTTGTTCTGTGCAGCTCTGACATTTCACACAGTAGCTCAGGATAATCACAGCACCTTGAAAACTTAGTGCTTGTTCTTACAGCAAAGCTACATTTAGAGAAACAGCTCCAGAAAGCAATTTTCTTACTTCACAGGCTTTATTAACAGCAAAAGTTGAAACCAGAACCAACAAAGCCTATACCATACAGCAACTCCTCAAAGATCTTGAGAAAATATCCTTTAGATTTAAAGACAACTTAAAACATACACACCTGAAGTGATGAACACTCCGTTTTTTACAGCATATTGACTATTCCCTTATAAACATACTTTTATCTATTTAAATGACTTTTACTATCAGAATGTTCCCAAGAAGAAAAGCCACTTTAATACGATAAGTAGTTCACGCAGCAATACATGCTGCCAGCACATGAAGTCCTTCTGGGAAAGGTAGATGTATTGTGTGCTAAATCGTAAGAAATGTGATGACACTTTCAAGGCTGTGAAGAATACTCTTCCGCAGTCCCTATGCTATATCCACAGCCTTTAACCTTTATTTTTTTCTTCTCCAAACTGACACTGAACCCCATACAGACAGATTTTAAAACTTAAAAGCTCTGCAACTGCTCTGAACCCCTGTATAAGATGCATCATCTTATCCATCACCTGTCACTCTGAATTCCGTATGTAACAAGTGCTTGAATGGACACCTATCTCTCAGAAAGACTAATTACTCCAGCACTACAAACATGCACTTTATTGACAGTTTCGACTTTGCTGAGTTCATCATCCAGTTGCTGAAACATGGCTTCCTTTACAGATATCTTCTCCTTGTCTAGGTACTTAGTACAATGAAGTTGTCTCATTACTTCATCACTGAAATTAAGTAGATTGAACTCTTCAGTTTCTTGCTGCAATGCATACTTTACGAATCTTGGAGTCAGCATGAGCCCTCTCCAGTTTCCCAGCTGCCTTTCTGAAGCTGGGGGTCTGGACCAGGACACAGAAGCCCAGCACAGCCCTCTATCATCCAAACCAGAATTATCATCCTCCTTCTTATTTGCATAACCTTGCATTTAGCTGCAAGAAAACACGCTTGATTGCTCATAATTTAGCAAGCAATCAAGTTCTGTGTCAGGGACTCGAGCTCGTTGTTATTACCACCTCACCAATCTCTTCTCTAGCTCTACTCTCTCACAGGTCAATACAGTTTACAGATGAACTGAGACAGATGAAGTGTGAAGGAAAGATGGCTTGAGTACATGTAGCAAGAAGTCAGACAAATTGTAACAAACAAGATCTTTAAGCCATATGCTTTTGCAGCTGTGTAGAAGGTGAAGAAAATTGTCTCTCCTTTTAGAAAAGCTCTTTTCAGTCTCTCGCATTTCTTACACTCCTCTCAAAAATCTGTTCTTCCATAAACCTCTCAGCTTTTAAGATCACCAAAATAAAATATAAAATACTCCCTTGTCACTCTTTGGAGCTCTTTTAATCTTCATCAATTCCTAAGCAGTTCAAGCAAAGCTAAAAAAAAGAGCCAATAAACAAAAAACCACCCATCCACCAAACTGAACAAACAGACATAGCATTCCCACATGCACCTGATTGCAAATATATGCATGCATACACAATTGCCACGACCACAGTCAAGTACTCTCTTTAAAGAAATCTAATAACTTAAGCGTGAAGACTCAACTGGGAGAGAGAGAATTTAGGAACTAAATTTAAAAACAGGCAAATTCTAATTCTAAAACTTTTAAACAGCCTTTAAAAATTAAAATCAAAATATTTCCACTGATTTAGGATTCTTTAAGTATAAAAATGTCTCTGAATACATACCCTTCACAAGAGCAGAAAAAAACATTCATAATATACGCCTCAGGACTCGATCAATGACCACAAGGGAGAAGCAGGTAAAGTCTCTCCAACGCAGCAGTTAAATGCCTTTTGAGCTATCTCCCTTCCCTTCAACACTGATTTATGCCTGAGGTCATAATTTGGGTCACATGAAAAAAAAGCACCTTTTGATTCACCTGGAGTACCCAAAGGGTTAGGACACAAAATTAACCATATCCAGAACGGCATTATTTAACAAAAAAGTCCTCCTCTTTTATATGCTTTGCTGTAGTACACTAAATTTGGGGTGCGGAGGTTTAAAGGACTATAAATCCTGGGATTTTTCATTCTTTGACCGAACGAAGGACAAGGTGTGGCTGAACAGGAGGAGGAAAGGATTCTGTTAATACAAACCAGACAAATGTTTGGGGAAAGAGGTGATATTCTAAACTAACCCACAGGGCTGGCTAGCATGATGGATAGGATACTCCTTGGATCCCATAAACATCCTGTCAATGTTGAGACACTGTTGGAAAGGACAGCAGTATTCCTTAGAGTTTATCCCCCCGAGCCTAAAATACAGTAACAATTTCCGCAGTTTGCTCAGCCCTGAGCATTATAACAATACCTGTACAATTTTCTTTAGTAATTATTATTTTTGCCTCTGGAATGAATCACTATCTGCTGAGTGAAAGGTGAGGAGGCTCCATACTCTGCTTGCCATTTCACCACTCACCTCTTCAAATCACACTACCTGAAAAGCGCACCAGTTACTGTCCATATGGTTTTCAAGGGCAAAGTATAAGCAGTCACAGAAGACATTTACTAATCTTGCTCAGTCATATATATTTTTCCTACAGTTACAAGGAAACAACTTAAAAAAAAAAATAAAACTAACGAATTTCCTACTCTTTCCCTTCTTGAAGTATATACATCTTTCACCACCACTCCTCTTTGGTAAACAAGATTTGTCATAACCACGACAACCAGATCCACATCAGCAGGCCTGTGTAACTTCTCAGTTTTATTGTGGTATTCATTCCAATCCACAAAGTCTACCTGCAGGGATATAGTTACAGGATTGTGATCTAGAATGAGAAACTAGCTGTGCAAGGCTCCTGCTGATCGGGCAGTGCAACACTGAAGTTCTTATAAAAATGCCACATTCATTTTTGACTGAGGCTCTGAAGCACTGTCATATGCAAAAATACCACAATTATTTCTAGATCTCTATGGGAAGAAGACTCAGATCTTTGTGTATTTTCTCCTCAGAGACAAACTGACTTGGTCCTATATGTGCCAGCAATTTCATACAAAAAATGCCTAGAAGGGTTGTTTTTTAAACAAGAAACTTTGGTTTCTACACCAGAACTTAAGATTCAGAGTGAGTTTCAAGAAAATTTAGAAAACAAAAGCCACTACAGTGTAAGTCCTATGTACAAAGTAATGGTGAGAGCCCCACTGCTGGATTTCTGCAGCATCCATACTATATGGTAATGCAGTTCTGAGATTTCACAGCTCTCCAGGCTCTTCCACAGACAAATTTTATTGTTTTTTATTTTCCTTTTTTAAGAAAAGAGTGCTCTTTCAGCAGGCTATTTTTAAACACATTATTCCCATAGCTAATGCAAGCAACTTAAAACAATTCTCCCAAAAAACAAGGTCCAGAAGCAACAAAAGACATACAACAGAGCTCAGGCGCTTGAAAATGTATTGTTTAAGTAATGGTCTCATTTTCCATTTTGTTTTAATTGCTGGAATGCATTGGCATGCAGGGGCAACTAAGAGGTTAGCCCAAAACAAGAAGTGGCCTGTCCGACACTAACCTCTTTAGCATTTCACACAAGGTCACTGGGGCTGCCCACTGCAGAGAGCTCTGCTTCAGGCTAAGAAATGAGTCTATCTGCTACTGACAGCAGAAAACAAAAACTGCTTATGCCATAGTGGTAAAAACGAGATGGCCCTGCCTCAACTCAAGGGCTGAACTGTGCTTCAGTCATTACCTCTGATGATAGCCATTATCCATAACAAGTAGAGTTCCTACGATAGACCACAGGAGCCAAACACGACCTCCCTGCTTCCTTAGCTGTTTTTCTCTTTGTCCCAAGGCCTTCCTGGTTTGTTAATATCTACGGTTGTCCCAGTCTTCCCATTCATTCCAACACTCTCATTATATGCCCTAAGTACTTACCACCCATCCTTTTTTGAGGGGCATTACACTTTCTAAGCAGTCAATGGTATGTGAAGAAACATACTGGTATGTAAAGAAATTTATTCTGGGTAAAGTACACTTGCAATGGTATAACAAGACCATGTTCTGGCTATTAGAAATATCTTTAAATCAAACCATTAAAGAAAGCTTCTCAGTCACACGATTCAAGCCTAACTCCTCACCTCACTGAAAAACAGAAATACAATTAAGCCATCTCATCCTTAAAGCAAATACTCTTAGTCCTGAAAAGGTAAACTATTTCTAAGCTCAGCAGCAACACAGTCACTGAAGCAGATTCTTCTGTTTGCATCGGTTCAAAAGGAATCTCTGCAGTCGTCTCAGCACTTCACATAGATTCTGATAGGACTGGGATCAGTCCTCATGTGTCACCACTGCAAACTAAAACTACTAGCTTTATACGCTGACCAAAACAAGCCTTTAGGTAAGTGCCACTTGAAATACCTGGAAAAATAAAAGCAACTTGGCAATTTCAACAGCAAAATGTTAAAATAGAAAGGGTAAATTTTTACTCTTACTGCACAAGGAAACTCATACAGTGAAAACAGAAGCTCATCTATACACATTTCTAGAAAAAGTACGTTTTGAATAGCAAACCAAAATTCAGGACTATCCTAATATAATTGGAAGTTAGTAAAAACGTAAGTGTTAAAAATCATACGAAAGCATAAACTTTTTTTTTTTGGCTGTTCTTTCCTTCTAGTGATGGAAATTTTGATGTTTACATTTTCAAATTTGTAACAGTGAAGGCAAAAGGCAAGGATCTTCCCAAAGAATATCAGTAACAGACCTACTCTTAATGCTGTCAATCATACACAGAATTTAGCAAAGTGCCTCATCAAAACACATAATAATTTTTATTTACATGTATTCTTCAGTATCCATCTAACAGTAACTTATTGCTTCTGACCCATCAAGAGAACATAATTTCATAACATGAGCATATGATGAAGAACCTTTTCCTAGAAGTCTCCTTGTTTTGTCTCATTCTAATAATCAACACTAATCACGTATAAAATTAAGTTGTCTAAAAAAGTTGAAGACATCAGGTTTTACCTTTAGTTAAGCAACAGAAGTGTTAGAGGCATTCAATATTTATTTTCAGTATAACATTAAACATGCTGTTTCCTGGAAGTCATCTTCTCCCCAGGTAGTAACAGAGAATGAAGTGGACTTTGATGAAAGCAATGGTTTGTGTAATCGCTGTCAAGATCTCTTCTGAACTGCTATAGCATATGGTGTATGTATACCATGTATCTTGATTTAAAAGGCAATGAATTCTATTAACTTCAATTACTTCAATCCTTGGCTTTCAAATGCAGAGTGTTAAAACAAAGGCTACTTCATAGAACAATTAAAAAAAGCACCAACAAATACGTATCACTTGCAAAACATTAAGTATTTCCAGACTTACTTCACCCCAAATTCTTCCTTTACAGTGCTTTAAAATCTGACACCTTACATAATTACAGCAATGAGCTCTGTAGGAAAGAGACATCAGATTTATTAAAAACAAAACAAAACAGTCTTCAATATGTTACTTGGGCAATTAACACCATACTTAATTTCTACTGCTGTTTAATCTGCAGCTGACAGATAACACATCTTTTAAATCTGTTAATACTGTTTCTCCCTTTTAGGTATACCTGTACGAAGTATGTGTGTCAATTATTTTAATTAAAATTATGAGTGACTTTGATATTTAGAACTTCAGTTTCTTCTTTCTAGCCTCCTTCTGGGGCTAAGTGCTCTAAAAAGTCTCAAACAGAAGTGATTCATGTACTTTAATGTGATAGGAATATATAAATAAGTGTTTAAAATTAAAATGTTAAGAAGAATTCAGGTGGAAGTATGGAGAAACACCAAATAACCTTAATGGAGCAGCATTCCTGTTATGAATGTAAGAGTTCGGGGATCCCAGGACATAAAACAACTGCAAAAGTCTAAGAACAAATTATTAACTACAAATATCATGAAAAAGGCGACACAAACTTCCAAACCAAGCTAATATAAGCAGTCTTTCATTTCTAAATGCAAAGAAAAGTGTTGGAAATAACAGAAGCTAGTACCTCAAACAAAAATAAAGCAAAATACAAATATCAGCGGCTTCACAAACATATATTGAGGACACAGTTGTCTGTCTCCAAACATTCACACAGACTCAAACCTTGTATTAATAAAATTTAATGAAAGGTCAAGATCACATTTTTGTAATATCTTCTAAGTCTGTGCGTTTGAAATAATCCCTTCCACATTCAGATACATTAGTTCAAACCAAACTTTATTAAAGTTTTGACATGACTTAATATCAGTTTGCTCAAAATATACAGATATTTTAAAAACTAATAAGCTGTGAGGAACATAGATGTTACTCTAAAATCAGGAAAGTGACACTATAATCTGCAGGGCTCAATTTAACTGGTTTTCTAGATGATTTCTGAGAAAACAGGAGTGAGCCACATTGCTGGATTAAAGCGTCAGACAAAAGCAAAGGTGATGATCTTTAGAAATTGTTCTGTTGATCTAAAATGTACTAATATAAAAAACCTGCATTCATTATTAGATAGTTGGGGTGGGTGGGGCCAAAAGTAGATATTTCTTGAAAGCTTAAATTAATTACAAATTTCTTGGTAGCCTGGACAAAGCCTACAATCTACAACCACCATGAAAATACAGCTTTTTATACCTTTTAGGTGAGATTGTCATTGCACAATTTAAACCACAGCACTGGTCAGAAAATTTTTGCTTGTTATCTTAGAAGCCGTAACACTGTTCAGATTTCTTCTCAGCACCCACCTTGCACCCTAGAGATAGAGGTTTTCACATCCTCTTCTTTAAACAATAAAAGATAATATGGAATGAAAAGTAGGAAACTTAGATCTAGTATCTGCATTTGATCGGTACACTCCTTCCTTCCTTGCACACAATATCCTTTTTCTTGTTTTCATCACTCTTTACTTCCCCTGTCATCCTGCTCACTCGCACATGGGTACTTGCTGTGATTCAGCTCTCAGTTAGGAGGCAGGGAAATGCAGGCACAGCATTATCAGCTGGCTGGAATGCAAATCGTCCTCTTCTGTCCACCCATCCAGCCCCAGTGGCTGGGGTAAATCCAAACCCTGTGTAGCAGAGAGCTGTAGGCACAGCCTTTCTTCCTTAGCTCTGCGATACACTCTGAGCTCAAGTAAGGGCAGCAGCAGGACAGCTGTAACCTAGCTGCAGCAGAGCGCAGCTCCCTTAAAGCTTTAGTTTTTTGGATTGGTTGGTTCGACTTTTTTTTCTGTGAAGATTTTAGGTTCAAACGAAACAAAAATACAAAGAAACAGAACATACAAATTGTCTTTAATGAGGGCTCTTCCTATGATTCCTCCCAGTCAGTATCAGGAGAAGAAAGACATTGGTGTTCATGGTGTGCACTTCAACATCACTGTGCAAAAAGCAAATCTATGAACTAGGATGACATTTAACAGATGGAAGAAGATCATCATAAACCATCTGGCCTAAACACTGCTGTATAGGATCAATTTGTCTATTTTCCTCACTCCCAAACACTCTCCTCGTTGTATGCAGAAGCAACATTCATTACCAGTTGTTCAGGGGAAAAAAATCACAGCCCCTTTAGATGAGCTGGGAGTCAAGGGACCTGGGCAACAGCTGAGGTTCAGCCGTTACTCTGGGGTCCTGGCTGGACACTGTGGTGTTTTCCGTTTTCCTCCTATCCCTCTAGAAAATGAGCCTAGCAAGACATGTCTTAATTACACTTTTATTGATGCTAATTCTTTTTATCTGCACAGAGAGTTTGAAAGCAGTGACAGCAAGATGTCCCAGAACTAAAAGCTATTGATGCTATCACCAAGAAAATCCAGTATTAACTCGTTAATACATAACCGACCATTCTTCTGAAGACAAGATTGCCACAGTTCTGAAACACAACGTATCAAAACTAAGCAAGGCTAAAAATAAAGTGTTACCTATAATTCGGAAACCTAGCAGCTCTCTTTCCATCAGGACAGCTGCCCACTTATGGACAATAATGTTTGAGATACACCAAGTTATCAGCTATTTATAGCTTTAACTTCATAGAGATACAAGAGGAAACGAAACTGGTTCTGAACTTGAAATTATTATTGTTACTTTATTATTGTAGGTAGGTGGCAGAATAAGCCTTTCTTGTAGGTTTGTTTTAGCCAGTTCTTTTCAAATGGTTGTTGTGCCACTGCCCTGAAGCTCTAAAAGCAATGGAGACAGAATAGGGAATAGTGCATTCATAAAAAAAACGTCACCAATCCTTTAGCTGACAATTTCATAGTTAAACATAAATGAAAGACAGGGGTGCATAAAACATGATGTCACAGTCTCTTTCACTGATCCCTGCCTCAGAACAACAGTGCGATCTATACATATGTTTCTACTAAGCAAATATCAAAACAACTCTCTTGACATTGTGTATGCTTCCTGTCACATCAGTCGTTATTGAATTGACAGAATTTGTCTCTTCAGGGTAAAATGAGACTGCAGGAGACATCTCTGATAAGTTTATCTGATAAAACAGTTCAGGAGTGCTATTGCACTTATTATTGATGCCTTCAATTGTTTACATTACTTGAGAACAATGTCCCTAAAATGTCCTTCTGAACATTAATGTACCTTTTGTTTAAGAACTGGGGCACAACCAGCCATGCCAACTGTTGAAGTGGGGTGGGAGAGTGTTCCAAGCCAGCAGCCTCTCCAAATCTTCCTGCAGGACGCATTTTGGCTTGTTCAACTATTCATAGTGTACATGAACATTTCTGGAGGAAAGGCATTTCAATTCCTGTATTGCTCCAAGTGGATGATTTGACACAGTATTCCAAAAGGGATAAAAATAAAAGTGTTGGTATGTAACCTATTTGTCCACTATAGAGACAAAAAGGAGAGCCAGTCTGCCAGTCAGCAGTACTGGCATGGCATGCTGGCATACACAGCCCATTTTGAACACTTATTTGACATCTCATAATAAACAGCAGGCTTTAGAGCATGCTGAAAGATTCAGTTTATTCAGACTTTTCTGGACCAAGTAGAGACACCAGAGTCAAGGGACTTACTTTCTCTAAATTCCTAACATTAAGATGCAATTCAGTGCTGCACAGTGGGAAAAAAAGCAGGGGAGCTGATACCTTTCCCAGCCTGTAGCACAGAGTAGATGTCCTCATCAGTTCTCTCTGTCACCTCATAGCTGCTATGACCTACTTCTACTGAGGTGGAAAGGGACACTTACAGCATGAGCACAAGATACCTCTACCTTCATGCTAAGACAGGTATATAACAGAACATGTTCACATAGAAACATAAGCAGCGCTCTCTGCAGAAAGGTGAGAATACGCATATCATGCTGGACTACGAAAACATTCTTGATTATGGACAACCATTTGGGGAGAAAAAAATAAAAGGGGTGTGTAGCGAAGAGCACAAGAATTAAAAAGAGAAGGGAACTAGCCAAAAAAAAAAAGTGCTGAAAGCAAGGATGGGATGTCAGACAGTGATGTGGGCTTCAACAGAATGATGAAGTACCTGAGAAGGCCAATATAGCTAAAATGAAAAGGGAAGGTAGCAGTGTTTTCACGATGCTAGAGAAGAACAGTGGGTAGTTTGGAATAGCTGAAATGGAAATGGTTTGGGATAGCACAAGTAAGGCTACTTTTAGAGATTATTCCAAGTATGAAGCTGGGTTTCTGCAATAGGGCTGGAAAGGAAGGGAGAGTGGAATATATACTAGAGAATAACAACAACACAAAATGCTGGTGTCTGGTTGTGGGAGGTAAAAGAAGAAAGAAGTGGCAAGAACAGTGCCAACCTTCCAGGCAAGAGCAGAGTGGGGTTACTTATTGTGGCAGCTCAGGAGTGGGGATGGCAGTGCTCCCGGAGATGAGGAGTTCAGCACTCCCCGTTGCTGCAGACAAACTGTGGGGATGTGTGGATGAGATATCTGGGAAGATGAAGCAACTACCACAGGTTGGAGGTCAAAGGCAGAGGAGTCGGTTCAGAAGTCATCAGACGCAACAGGAATCAACAGATACAACTCATTACACCAAAAAAAAATTGATAAAGGGACCCTTGCAAGAGCCAGAAAAAAACATTTTGCCATTTGCATGGGCTGTATTACACTGAAGTGTTCTGTGGTGCTTAACTAATGCTGCCACTACCCACCCTGGCCTCCTACAACTTAGTACCAAGTGGTACACATGCTAAACAAGCACAGTGCCCACCAAAATCAAGAGTAGTGTCACATGCAAAGCATAGCATTTCCTGCACATGAAAGCAACATTTTCACATGTCTAAAACCAGCTTTGCTCCATATATCACGATTAAGCACTTCCAACATAGTAATTACCATTGTACAGAATAATATCTTAGGCCCAGCAGGCTTTTCCCATAAGAAAACTGGTCAGCTAGTTCAGACTGTTTTTCTCCCTGTCACATCCCTATTAAATGCTCCAGACTGTTTAATGTGATAAAAATGTCTAGACTGTTTTTTGACTGAAAGCTTAAAGATGAGAGTTCTTTGCCCTTGGCTAGCAATCCCCTTCTTTGCTCCTTTCCTGGTAAGCACAATAATGTGCCTGCTGTACTTCTGCAGACCATGCTTTCTGCATATGGTAAATGCATTTCTGGTATCTTCATAAATCTTCTGAGATTTTAGAAACAAGCCTAGTGAAAGGTGGAGAATATATACACAGTACATACATACAATGCTGTATAGTGTTGCTTTGCAAGGAAAAATCTGGAGCTTGGAATGAACTGCAAACACTGCTGAAGGAAAGAAGATGAAAGAGCACCTCTCAAGTCCAGGGAACAAGAAAAGTAGAAACCTAACAGAGGAATCTCTGTAAAGATTGATAAAGAGGAAGATCCTTTGCTAAAGCAGGAATAAAGGTAGAGCGTAGGCAAGACATCCCAGTGGGCGCGTTAGAAAAAGCATTACCAAACATGAATCAGTGCTTTGAATACTTCATGGTCCCTAGTTGCCCTCAATCTTTAGCAGCTGCTTATTTTTGTGTAACAAAACTTCTGACATAATTACAGTCACGCTAAACTTAGTTGCGAATACACAACTTACACTAAAAATAACCTCTGGCAGTGAAACTACCCAGCTCAACTGGTACACACCCTTCAGCCTTCTTTTTAGGCTTTATAAATCTGCATCTGTGGAGTGGGTTGTGGTCAAGAAACAGGTGCATCTGATTCTTGTCAGCATGTGTGACTTGTGTGTTGGAAACTAAGCTGCATACCATGGAAAAAGCTCGAGAAGAAACACTATCCCTGGACACCACTCATTGTAGCTGACTCCCATAGGAAATACAACTATTGCCAAAAGAATTCATGGACAATGTGATGCGACAGAAACATCTCTTCGGCTCAGTCACAACTGGCTTGTCAAATAACATATCAAAGTCCCACTTTCCATTTTCCTGTACCCCATTTTGTTCCCAGATCAGCAAAGTCTTAACATCCTGAGGGTGAATTTTTGAAAGTGCCCTACCTTCTCATCCAAGACCCCTAAGTTTCTCGTTCTCTGTGATCAGACCATAAGGTGCACTGCCAGTCAGAGGTGCTGAAATGGAGACAACTGACCACTCCACAGGAAAACAAACAAGGACTTGGGAATATTTATGGGAAGGCTGTTCCAAGGGAAGAAAGCTGCAGCTTTTCCACATTAAAAATCTGTAAGCAGAAAGACCCGTCCAGTGGAGGTACTGTCCTACCACTGAGCACTTCTGTTTTCTATCCTCAAGGCACCATTCTTGCTGAGCAAATCAACGCTCCCGTCTGTTAAAAGCAAGAACGGGGTTTTCCAGCCTCACCAGAGAAGGTGATCTTACTGTTTTTGAAGCATTCGGACACTATACAACTATACTATACAAAGGAGAACCAACTGAGCAAACTGTCGATTTTTTAAGAGAGATTTCTGTGAAACAACCGTGCATGAAAGTTGAAAGTTTGGATCAGGACGGTTGCATGTTGATTTTTTTTTTTAAACTATTAATATAGTTTCGAGGTCAGTAAGTCTTCCCCTCTTGTCAGTACACTCCAATCTCTGCGCCTCCACAGTTCCCATTCATGTCAGAGGGTGCTCTGCACAGTCATAGCACTGCTGAATTAAGTCCTTTCTTTGCTCCATATATGCACAGCTCCTCCGGGCATCTCAGTGAAATGGCACATGTATGGAAAAGGGAATAGGCCCAGCTCAGTAACATGCCATCCTGAGTAACACAGAGCTCTACAAGCTTTTTATGCTGAGCAGCTGGTAGGAGCCTCCTGAAGGCAGGCACCCCATCTGTGGGGAGGTTTTTCTGGGTGGGAAACAAAAGCAGCACAGGGAATAGAGAGGCTGTTGTTTCTCCTGAAACAGAAGTGGCTGGCACAGAAGAAGAAAGAACAGATTTTATAGTAGTACCTTTCATTTCCAATGTTTTCTCCAAAATCTAGACAGCATGGGCTTTTAAACAGTTAATCGTAATGCTGTTCTCTGCAATAAGCAAACTAGCATGCATATAGATTTGTGTGGAAGAAAGTGGAAAACTCACCATGCCCACCTCAGAGCCTCCTCTCCTCAGACCACCCTTGACTAAGCACATTAAGGGTACAGATGCCTATTAACTTTGTAAATAGCCAGAGCAGTGGACACCACTGGCCCTAAGTTAAGCATTACCCCTGTCAGATGGAGACAACCACTGATCCAAGGTAAGCAGAGTAACCTCACTGCAGAAGAGCCAGGGAAAATGCAACATGCAACTGTTGTTCAGACTGCCAGCACATGAGCCCTCCGGGGGTGACCAAGGGCAACAGGAACCTATCCAACTCCCCCTCACTGAAAAGAGCAGTCCTATTCCCCGCTTTTTCTTCCTTTTAGATGAAAAACGCCATCCCTGCCAGCCTGACTCATCTGTCTTGGCCAATTCATCTCTACATGGTGGCGGAAAGCTATTCATCTGCTATATTCTACTAGCTTCATGTGCTGTATCCAGGTTATACAGCCAAGTCCTGGCCAGAAACAGCATACAGGAAAAATGGGCAGTGTGTGGCTGAGAAAAGCAAGACCACCAACTTTTTCGGCGGCTGCAAACTGCGATATTGGGCCAGCCAATCTCATCTAACACACTATCGGGAAAGATTATTGTGATTTTGGGAACTGGTTGATTTTAGTATGCTTCCTCTCAGGACTTTGATTCTTGTGCAGTTCATTTTGCCAGGACTGTTAGTCTGATCAAACAATTCTCAAACAAGTTTGCTATTTCTCTAAATTTTGCAACAGACTGTAAACTCTGCTTTAAGGAAAAATTTACCTGTTTACAAAGCAGTTTCACAATTTGCTTAATGTAATGCAAAAAAGGCAAACCCAGAGCCCACAGCTACTGCTACCTTAGCTGGTAAGTTGAAACATTTTCAAGAGCTACTTTTTTTTTTTTAAAATAAATCCTGTGTGACCATAGACAGCAGAACAATTCAGCAGAAGAAAGGACTTTTTTTTTTTTTTGAGCTATGAGGAATCTGATTTTAAAGTTCAGGATGGCAATACTTGAAAATCAGGTTTAATATAAGATCATGCAGGTGCTGGATGTGATAAGTAAAGAAACTGAACTTTCCTTCAGAAATCCAAATTCATACATGAGATAAGAATGAATAAGTTACACAGATATGCAAACCCATCATCGCAGCAAAACTATCAGGTTTAGGAAACAAAGGCTGCTCTTTTCAAGCTTCTATAATGGACAGTGTGCTGTTACAATTAAAGAAATCTGCCTTCCTTTCTCATTCAGACTGCATCCTGGTAGGCACATGGCAGTCAGTTCTACCCAAATCTGCCTTTCTTAGAAGGTGTGGCTTTGTTTTGGATCACTACTATGAAGTAGATACCAAGATAAAACTGCCACAAGATCCAAAGCTAGCAAAAAAGGCACACCAATAAATAAGAGCTCAACACACTACCTGAACCCCTATGACTGCGGTCTCTGGTAAGTGCCACAAATTGAACTTGAGGAATGCGAAGTCCAATCAGCAACACTACACTGCAGGGAAAAGCTACCCACCCACTCTGTAACCATACCTGTGGCTGAAGATAAGATGGGACCCCAGAGAACTGCTTTACAAATGACATGTCATGAGACCAGTTTACTTAGTTTATAAAATATTCTTGAAAAACATTGCTATATCCTTAAAATTTAAGTCAATGTTAAACAAGTAAACAAAAAAATATGAAAGTGAAGATTTTTTCCTTTTTTCGTGCACTGGTATTAAAAGACATCCCCTTTTTCCTGTATAAAGAGTATAGAGGACTCTTGGAGGATGCTACACCTCAGCTGAGCATTTTGTTCACACACGAAAATCTTCTGACATGAATGAATTGATGTTTCCAACTGGAACTAGGTGGTCCCTCAGTGGTAACACTAGTTAAAGATCAGGTATTTCTGATACACAATTTGGTAACAGAGAAAACAGCTCAGACTACAATAGTACATGAGTGTCTTATTCCAACGTTCAGTGGGCACATTCATGCTGTGCAGCGTAACATGTAAATACGCAAGTCAGCTCTGAGTTTTCTGGGATGCTAGAAGCAACCTCACTGTGCAAGTTAATTTAGTCTGCTTCTCAGCCATGCAGAGCTTCACACTGCTACAGCTAGGCTGCTTCCAGATCATTTAGTGCTTGCCCTGGGATCTTGGGGATTTCTAACCATTACAGTATGTAGGGCAAACATACCTTCTGCTGCAACACTGTAGCTTGAATGCTGTTTTGCAGTGCATTTACAGTCACTCAGGCTGGCTTGAAAGCCTTAAAATATCACAAAGTAATCTTTGAAGCAGAGGTGATTTCAGACTGCAGTAACATTCTCAAAAGATTCTTCAGTAAATCTTGGCCTTCTTGAAATAACAGCCTGCAGTTACTGAATCCTCTACAAATTACTCCATGCTAGCAGTATTGCTGTAATATTCATTGTCACAATCTAAAAACAGTACCTGCTCCTATGTAACACATCAAGGCAGTGAAAACTCAGGTCTCTGTACGGATTTCTGTCTTCTAACAATTAGCCTCTCCAGGCTAGTGCACTACAAGATAAGATTACTTCTGCAAAGCACAAGCGAAATCTAAACCCCAGGTTTGTACTCTAGCCTTTAAAACTGAAAGTTTACTTCAATAAAAGCACTGGTTACTGGCTAAGGATTAGGTTGAAACTGATACTCGGAAACTGAAGCAAAGTCAGCTGTGAAAAAGCATATATTTTTCTCTGCTGAAATGGAACAGCACTCAAAAAGCAGTGCACTCAGCTTATATACCACTTCTTAGGAATGACCTACGAGAACTCCATAGCACACTTGCAAGTTTTGTTTCTACATATGCAACCTGCTTGCAAGTGCACGTGGCCCATCTCAAGCACATCTTGAACCGTACGTGAAATCTAATTTTTTTCTTATTCTGTAAGAAACATAAGCAAACAATCATAAATGGTAACAGTCAACATACAGAGATTAAATGAAACAACTCAGCCAACTTCTGGGAAGAGCCAGTGTGCCTTGATTATAAACAATGTGACAGAGAAGTGGGATAGTCTGGGACACCAGGGAGGTACAGTGGATGCAGGTAACGATTGCTCTGCTGGCAGAGGATCAGCCACTAGCACCCTGTGTGAGACACTGAGTTTCATCATGGTTTTCGTAACATTTTCTGCTTTTCCCAAAGCCCTAGACAGCACATGATTAAGCAAGAATCTCTGCATCCATCTTCCACATGGTTGAAGATAAAACTTAAAAAAAAAAAAAAATCTGAGTTGATTATGTTTGAAATATCATTAAGATCAGAGACAAATGAATGCAAACAAATTTTCATCAGTCCTTTTCAGTTCTTCTCAAGCAGTTTGCAGGGTTTCATACAGCTCTGGCTGCATAAAGAGTTTGAAACTCTAGCAGCAACAGGCATT